>APFE030969942.1:72820-164176 GCA_000404065.3 Pinus taeda
TTTAGTATATAATTATGCAGTAGTCTATAACGCGACTTTTTGAAAGTCTTTCCGGCGGATTTTTCCGGCCAAAATCCAGCAGCAATTCATTGGAATCCCAAGTTTGATAGCTAGTTTTTGCACAATCAATGGCTCCTAGGGGTTTTTCAGGGCACTGAATCCAAATATGCAGTTAAAAAACCATTTTAACTGCTAAAAATCAAGATTTAACCTCATTTCTTTCGCAAGATTCCGTCACCGGAATCTCCAAAAAGTCTCATTATAGACAACTCCTTAATTTATTTCAATAAAAACAAATATTAGAGAATTCCAAATATTACTACACTTCTTTATAAGATTGTTGTTTGAGAGGGTAGTAATGACGTTTTTGCAAAAAAGTGAACAATAAAAAATACGTTTTAGAACTTTGAAAGCCCATCACAAAAAACGGCTTTTTAAAATTTTTAAACGTGAAATACGGTCAAAATGCCTTGTGACAGGCATTTTGCCCATCAAATTCCAACCCTGGGTAACTGTCATCCATTGTTCAGCATTGTAATTTACTTCCATCTTCAACTTGACAATACATTTAGTTAAATGCTTCCATTATTTAAAAAAAAAAAGCAAATACGATAGTTTTTAAATTTTTTAAATTTAGAAAATTAATCTTCTGTTCGGAGTTCTATTCTACTTTCTTTGAATTTCTGTTCAGAATTCTATTCTACTTTCTATGTCTTTGAATCGACAAGTAAACAATTTAAAAAACTAAATTTCACATTTTAAAGTTACCATTGTAATTATTAAAAATAACAAAGGATATAAATCCAATTTTCAGTAATACCAGGATTCGTCGACCTATTGAAAAAACCTTAAAAATAGAAAGCACGCCGAACAATGGTGGATTTCTGTGAGCATTTCATAAATTCACCATTAGATCTTCACAAACACACAACATGAGTGTTGATATTGTATTTTATGTGACACCTCTGATATTTTGACATCTCATTATAGAGATCAATTTGAATATTTGGAGAAAAAAGAATCATTTCATAAATTCATTATTGGATCGTAACAAACATAGCACCCAACGGTTAAATATTGTATTTTATCTCGAAAATTTTGTAGTGCAGTTGTGATGACTCTATTTCTTTTCGTTCTCAATTATGTTTATGGAGATAATGTTTATGGGTGTATTAAACATAATGTTAATGGGTGTATGTAGTTATAATTTGGAAGTCATAGAAGCATTATCTCTAATACTCTTCCTTACTGCTTACATAACATTTAATATAAAAAGTAGATATTATAATATTAAATGAATTTTTGTCAAATTTGTGTAATATGGTTATCACTAGCGCTCATATCCACTCTAAAATCTTAGGGTTTCTAGTTTTTTCTTCACCACACTTTCAAGCTTCCCACTTGATCCATTTAAGACATGCTTTACACAATTGACACTTCTCAACCTCCTGAAGGACAATGGGTCAATCTCAAGCATCCTATGGTAAGATAACATTTTGAGTACAAAATGCAGTTATTTAAGATAACATTTTGAGTACAAAATGTATTCAGTAGACAATTCCACAACTTATCCTTGCATAAAATAACTTGTATTGAGGCTCTCGAAACACGAGGAGTCACATCAGCTTAACCTTATTAAGAATTACGTGTGACTAATGTTCTAGGGTCACATTAGTCTATTGAATAATTGGTAGAAAATTCTACAACTTATCCTTGCATAAAATAACATGTAGTGACGCTCCTAAGAAAGTCACACCAGCTTAACGTTATTAAGAACTACCTATGGCTAATGTTCTAGGGTCACATTAGTCTATTAAATAATTGATCTATTCTTTGTGGTTGTGCATCTCCTCTTTTTTCCTTACATACCAAAATAATTTTACAAATAAATAAAATCACTTCAATATCACTCACTAAATATAAAACCCACTCAAACATACGAAATGTGTTTTTCCTACTTCACCAAACCAAAATTCTTTTTCAAATATCCTCCTTTACCTTTTTCATTAACCATTAGCTTTCCAACCGAAATTCTTTTTCAAATATACTCATTTACCTTTTTCTTTGACCATTAGCTTTCCTAATGCTTTAAACCAATCCACCATTCAAATTTACCATTGCCTCTTCTTTATGCTAAAAAGAAATAACACAACGAAATGTTGGGGATTTTTCTGGTAAAATCCCAAAAACAATAAAAATTTCCACACAGAGACAATGCTCTGTTTTCTCACAGGGTCTTTTTAACACAGCGGAAACATACAAAAAAAATTCTGAGCACAGAGGACAGAGTTTACACACCAAGGATTTCTATTAAAAGAAAATGCAGTTACATATTATAAACTTCCTCTCTCGGAGAGGGATTCACCACTTGCATCTCACTTTTGAGAAATTACACATAATTTTTTTTTACTCGCGCTGCTGCATAACTCCAATTACATATCCAGAGCATTGCAAGCACACACTATGCCTTCTTTTTGATTACATTAATTTACCAAAAAAAAATACATTCATATATGACTACTGGAAAAAGTACTTACATCGACAGTAAAAATTAAAATGGTCTTACTGGCTTTTACTGGTGCCCATACTCCCGCTAGGCAAAATTAAAAACTTCACTTAAACTTACCAACCACAGTAAATTGCATTTACTGTTTACTGAGAAAACTCACGGCAATGTAACTTTTACTCCACGTTGAATTTATTTCCCAGGCCTTTACTTCAACCATTATACAATATGCTTATGGAAATCTATCGGGTCCGAGCTTTATCGCATGGCACACATATGTGCACCCATGGTTTCCCCCGATTGTGAAATCCTGATCACAATATGGCCCGATACCTCCGATATAACATATTTTAATATATGCATAAAAATATATATATAAAAAATAAGACAAGCCACTGCCAGAACTGAAATAACTTTAAACAAAATGATGAATACCCATCGGGTCCGGGATATTGGGTCACAACTTATCGCATGGTAAAGGCTACCCACTTGGTTTCCGCCGATAGCGATATCGGCAATCGCATATCGCAAACAACAAAACAAACTTTATAACTCACTGCTACCATTTCACCGATGCGATATCGACGATCTCTTATCGCTGGAGTGTTCATCGCTGAATCGTTGGATCGCTGCACTCTTTTGCCGATGCGCAGTTGGAATTAATTTTTCAACACTCCCCTTTAATTTCAACTGCTAGGCATTTGGTCATACCCAGACACTTCCTCAAAAATTCAAAGCTTTTCTGGTCCAATGGCTTTGTCAAAATGTCTGCCACCTCTTCTTGAGTCCTGCAATGTTCTAGGACAATTTCTCCATTGTTCACCAATTCTCTGATGTAGTGAAACCTTGTATCAATGTGTTTCGTTCTCTTCTGAAACACTGAATTCTTTGACAATGCAATAGCAGAGCTATTGTCGCAAAAAATCACTGTCGCTTTTGCCTGCTCTCGGCCTAAGCTTCTCAACGTTCTTCTCATCCACACTGCTTGGCATGCTGCTGCTGTAGCTGCCACATATTCAGCCTCTGCTGTAGACAAAGCTACAATGGACTGCTTCTTAGAAGCCCATGAAATGGCTCCTGAACCCATGTGAAAAAAATAACCAGAAGTGCTCTTTCGATCATCAACACTTCCAGCCCAATCACTATTGGTGTAGCCAACTAAATTTGAATGTTCTGAGACATTATATAAAATTCCAAAACTTTTAGTGCCTTTGACATGCCTCAAAATTCTTTTCGCTGCTTGCCAATGTGCTTCCTTTGGCCTCTCCATGAACTTGGAAATTAAACTAACAGCAAACATTATATCTGGCCTAGTTGCTGTTAAATACATGAGGCTGCCAACTATACTCTTATATAAGCTAGGATCAAAATCCTTGCTGCTGTCCTCTTTGCTGAGTTTTAGTGCCATTACTGTGGGAGTGATTGTTGCCTTGCACTCTTGCATATTAAATCTGCCCAACACTTCATTTACATATCTCGCTTGAGAGATAAAAATTCCATTTTCATTTTTATCTACTTCTATTCCTAAGAAGTATCTCATGAAACCCATGTCAGTCATTTCAAATTCATCTTTCATGACTGATTTGAAATTTTTAATGAGGTAGTCATCATTACCTATAAAAATCACATCATCAACATATAACACAACAATTAAAATCTTACCATCTTTTTCTTTGATGTAGACGGTGGGTTCTCCCTCACATTTGTCAAATTCATTTTCCAGTAGATAGAAATCTATCCTACTGTACCACACTCTTGGTGCTTGTTTGAGCCCATAAAGAGCTTTCTTCAATCTGCATACTCTGTGTTCTTGGCCTTTCCTCTCATATCCTAGAGGCTGTTCAATATAGACCTCCTCATTTAACACTCCATTAGGAATGCTGACTTCACATCCATTTGGTAAACTTTCCATTTGTTTTGTGCTACTATGGACAGCACTGCTCTCACGGTTTCCATTCTTGCAACCGGTGCAAAAGTCTCCTCATAATCTCTCCCATACTGCTACTTGTATCCTTTGACAACCAGCCTTGCCTTGTGCCTTTCAATTTTGCCTTCAGCATTGCACTTGGTCTTATAGACCCATTTAACTCCAATGACTTCTTTACCTTTTGGTAGCTCAAACCAAATCCCATGTCTTGTTTCTCTCTATGGCATTCATTTGTTCATCCATAGCTTCTATCCATTTCTTATCTTTAATTGCATCTTCGAAATGAATAGGATCATCAACATGACAATACAAAGCAAACAAGGAATTCATTCCTTCATCATAAATGTCACTTAAATTTCTAAATTTCTTACCTCTTTCATTTGGTGTGCAAGTGCTTGAGGATGCACTTGAATTTCCTCCTTGTGGTGTGCTTAGAGAAGCACTCTCATTTCTTCTTAAGGGTGTCTCATGCTGTCCTTGTGTTGGCGCTGCTGTTTGGGGATGTGTTTCAGCCAACTCCCCATCATCTTCATTATGCGACAAACAATTTTTAACATTAACTGTTTTCTCTATGCTTCCATCCCAAGCTTCCTCCTCAATAAATTGAACATCTCTACTCACACAAATCTTCTTGGTGGATGGGATATACAACCTGTAAGCTTTGGATTCCTCACTGTATCCAATGAAAATACATTTCTCCCCTTTACTGTCCAATTTCTTCCTTAGCTGATTTGGAATGTGTGCATAGGCCACACAACCAAAAAATTTCATGTGGGTGACTCCTTGATTTCTCCCACTCCATGCTTCTTCTGGCACTTTGTTCATCACTGCTTTTGTAGGACACCTATTCAAAATATATACTGCACAGTGTACAGCTTCAGCCCAATAATCATTTGGCAAATGCTTTGCCTTCAACATGCTCCTTGCCATATCCATGATTGTTCTGTTTTTCCTTTCAGCAACTCCATTTTGTTGCGGGGTGTACCTTGCTATAAATTGCTTATGAATTCCATTTTCTCTGCAAAAACGTAAAAATTCTTTAGAGATATACTCACCTCCTCTGTCAGTTCTCAAAACCTTGATACACAGCCCACTTTGATTTTCTACAAGTGCTTTGAAATTTTGAAATTTTCCAAACACTTCACTCTTATTCTTCGGGAAATAAACCCAAGTCTTTCTGGTAAAGTCATCAATAAATGTTAGAAAATATTGGCTGCCTGCAAGTGATGGAGCTTGCATCGGTCCACATAAATCTAAGTGGACAATTTCTAAGGGTTCCTTTGCCCTTATGCTTTTCCCGGTTGGAAAGCTTTCTCTGTGTTGTTTCCCCAATATACAACCTTCACAAAGGCTGTTTGGCTTTTCTATCAATGGTAATCCTCTTACCATTCCTTTTCTACTCAATAAATTAAGACCTCCAAAGTTGAGATGTCCAAATCTCAAATGCCACAACCAATTTTCATCCTTTGGTACGCTTTGGAGAGCCTCCTGTGTCACTGCTACAATTTCTTCTTTATTTTTCAAATCTGCCTTTATTCTAAGAGGGAACATTATGTTCCTCATCATCTTCACTTCAGCAATAAAACGTTTGCTGGGTGATCTATCCATGATGGTGCATACATCATTCTCAAAGAAAACATTGTAACCCTTTTGAACAAGTTGTCCAATACTCAAGAGGTTACACTTCATTCCCGGAACATAATAGACATCTGTTATGGTTTTCTTTTCACCTTTCTTTGTAAATATTTTAAATTCTCCTTTTCCCATAACAGAAATTTTACTATCAGTCCCAAGTGTGACTTGTGACTGCACACTCTAATCTAAAGTAGAAAACAGGGCTATGTTTCCTGTCATATGGTTGCTGCAACCAGAATCTAGAAACCATATATCTTCATTGTTTGTTTCAACCATATTACAAACTAACAACACATTATCTTGACTGATATTTCTCTAGTGATATTTGCACTAGATCTATTACTCATATCATGCAGCTTCTTCCTACATTCATTTGCATAATGCCCATATTTTTTACAGTAATAACATTGGACATTGGATTTTTCACACCTTTGTCCTTGAGCATGATGTTGTCCACTTTGTTGGCTGCTGCCATGGCCTTGGTTCTAATTTGGATTGCTGCCTCTTCCTTGAATGTTTGCCAAACTGTTTCTTCCACCTCTGTATTAGCTTCTGCCTTTTCCTCTCTTGTTTCCTCTGCCTTGACCTCTTCCTCTTCCAAATGACATCTGGGTCTTGAAGGCTTGCTCTAGAGATGAGTTTTCATTTCTACTCAACCTTCGCTCATGTGTTATCAGTGATGCATGAAGTTCATCTACTGAAAAATTTGAGAGATTCTTTGTTTCTTCTATGGTGGTGACAATCACATCAAACTTTGAGGGTAGGCACCTCAATAGTTTTTCCACAGTCCTCCTTTCTTCAAGAGTTTCGCCATGAGACCTTATCTATGTGACCAAACCAATTGCTTGTGTGAAGAATGAGTCAATATTGTCTAACTCCTTCATGCACGGGTTCTCAAAATCTTTCCTCAACAACTGTAGTTTTGTTGTTTTCACTCTCTCCATGCCTTGATAGGCTGTCTTGAGAGTTTGCCATGCTTCTCTGGATGTCTTGGCTACTGCTATCCTTGGAAACACACTCTCATGCACTGCTTGGTATAAAAATACAAGGGATTTTGAATCCTTCTTCTTATTGCTCTTCAACAACTCTTTCTCTGCCTGAGCTAATCCATTAAACTCTTCTTCATTTGTTGGCTCTTCAAATCCATATTCAACAAGTTCCCATAAGTCTTGTGAGGCAAACAGGGCTCTCATGGTTATTTCCCAGTAGTCATAGTTTTTTCCATTGAACTGTGGGAGCTGGGTATTAAACATACCCACGCTGGTGCTGGTGCTGGCCATTCTTGTAATACTTGACTATGTATTAAAAATCACTTAATTGTCTTCAACAGCTACACTAAGAAAAAACTAATCTAAAAAATACCTTGACAGCGTTTTCACTCTGCTAGATAATTTGCTACAGCAAGTAACCTTCTTTCAGCTTCTTTGACGTCTTCAAAGAGCCTGGTCAAGCTCTGATACCATGTCGGGAATTTCTGGTAATTCCAAACAAAATACAGTGGAAAAATCCTCTGTTACCACTGTTGGGAATTTTTTGATAACTTATGAAACAAACCAAAAAAATATGAACAGAGAGTAATACTCTGTTTTGGGAATTTCTGATAATTCCAGAACAAAGAACAGAGCAGAAAGTGATACTCTGTTTTGGCACAGGATCAAAAAAAAACTTGAACAAAATAATGCTCTTTTTTAATACAGCGAAAAAAAATAAAAATAAAAATAAAAATAAAAAAAAATAAAAATCGCTTTGCTGAAACTGGTGTTTCAGCAACATAGTTTCGTTAGTTGCTGATCATGGTGTTTCAGCAACGGTGTTTTGAAGTCAAGACTATTTTTGACTTACGGTGTTTCAGCAACACTATGTTTTGACATCAAGACTATTTTCGGCTTACGGTGTTTCAGCAACACAAAAAAACTTATATTTATAAACAATAAACTAACTATTAAAAAAACATCTTCCTCACATAGAGGGATTTTCACAAGAGAATATGCTGAAGAGCATCTTCCTCTTGACAGAGGGATTACAATAGGAACGCTTCAGTTCCACAAACCAATTTTTCACTATCTCATAAAATTACAATTTCAGCACTGTTGTGCGTTACAAAACAAAACTCTCTATCTGTTTCTATATTTTCTACACTGCTATGTCTGTGTTTTATAGTGCGGGAAAGGGTCTAACTTATCCATCATCGCTTTAACTTGCTGATGAAGTCTCTAATACAATCTACTGCTCATGATGAATAGATCTGATCTTTTGCTATATTTCTTGAGTCGGTGGTGATGAAATCCATGGCTGATAAATGCTGTGACGGCTCGAGGCTGGTTCTTTTCTCTTTCCTCCATTCTGCTTATTAATACGGTTGTTTAGAAGTAATGGCGCAACGCTGGATTTGATCTTCCTCCTTCAGGAACACAAAAATAATTAAAGAGTGAAAGGATGGTAATGGCGGTGGCTTAAAAAAACAGGAATAAATGTGGGGCATCGGATGTGGACAAATAAGCAAAGTAGTTGTTGTTGTTCAACTGTTCACTATAGTTGAAATTATAATTTCAACAAAAATGATCAAGATCACATAGAAACAAGGATGATGCCACAGAGTTATGTAGAGTGATATCACTATGAATGAGAGAAATGTCACTGCGTGTGTAAGAGTGATGCCTTTGTAGTGTGATGTCACATTGATACCCCAGAGTCAAGTGATGCCATGATGTCACTGTAATAAGAAATTTGAATCACCGACATTATATACAAACCACAGGAACTACGAAAGTTCACACTGTCTCAAGGACGAAAACTTTAGTTCACAACATGAGCCACACTTGATGATAATTCTTGCACGCTATATGTGTGAATTAAATATGGTTTGGATCAATAAGACCACAAATAAAGTGATATAGATCTATTCAGTGCGAAGCCCAGGAAACCCTTCAAAATAACGTAAATTTTTCACCAGAATTCAAGTTTGCATGTGCCTTAAACATCCTAATGCGTTGCTCCAGATTTGTTGGTTTCACATGGGTTTTCCAATAGATGTATAGGCCGAGTGAGGTTTTCAACAAACAATTTCAGAGTTGATAACAAGAACCCTCACCAATAATTCTTGATTGGCATGCAACCTTCCTTATATCCACCTGCAAAAGAAAGCCAGTGAAACCCCTTTTTAAAACCAAAGCACAAGCCAAAACCCAACAGAATAACCCAAGAAAATTCCACCAAGCCACAAGTAGAGAGTGAATTAGTGCACAAGAAATATCTCCACTCCAGCGATGCTAAAAAGGATCCAAATGCTCTTGATTTATAGGGACTTTATAATAGGTTGAACCCCACTTTAGGAGGGAAATTGAAATTTTAAATTTCAATTTTAATCGAGTCAAAAATGCTCCCTCCAATTTGACCATTTGAATTTTTGAATTTAAATTTTATTTGGATTCAAAAACCCCTTACTAACTATTTCAAAATAATTATTGAAACCCTCCACAATAACGTATTTCCATGATGTAATCCTCTAGGAAGATAATAGACCTCCACATTGTCAATTTGCTAAAGCCTTCAATCATAATAAGGCATTCTTCTCTGCCACATTATTTAGCCACATCATCACCCTTTGGGGACTTTGACCAAAATGAGGATAGACCATCTTTCACTAGGCATATCTCTCAAATTGTCAGGACCCACTAAGCGCTCCATATATCAATAGAATTGGTATGACGAGTAGAATCCAATGGTGAGAGTATTAAAGGAAAATTCAATGACATGTATTTTCAAAATCTTCAATAAATGCAGGATATGGTCATCGTCCAAACCCTATAGCTATGGTTTCATCGATGCACCACCTCATCCATGCATACCAACAAACTGAGGACATTAATGATGACATATTTCACCTTCTTTGATGTACTACGCCCTCTTTGACATCCTACACCCTCTTAGACATCCTACTTTGACACTCTTCACTTGCTTTGACATCAATGACAACATACACAACAATCTTCCCCTTTGTCATTGATGTAAGCACATTGATCATCTCCTTGCTTGCTACATAAGCTCCCCTTGACTTCATACTTATTTTCTTTGTTTCTTTCCAAGATTATTTCCCCCTTTGACATCATTGGTAAAGAGTGGCTAACGCATCCTTGACGATATCTTCATGTGATTTGGCTCCCCTAACAATATGCTTACCTACTATAACATTTCTATAATCTCCACTTGAAAATGTGCTTTCCTGCATCATCTTTTCCATTATATAGACTCCCCCTAACAATACACTCTCATGCTGCATCATGTCTTCCAATTGTGTTATAATTCTTTTTGAACCATGTTTTCTTTACCGGACCCTGGTGGTCTTCTCTTATTTCCTGGTGAATTCTTTTCTTTCCTAGTTCTGCAAGGACCATGTCAAGTTGCTTCAACGATCTCATGAAAAATGGCAAAAATTGTGACATAGGTAGCACTCTACATCTTCTTTGAACAATGGAGAAAATGTATTGTAACTTGTGCTATCTTAGGAATATGGAACTTTCTCTTATCTTTCAACAAATATGCCTCTAGGGTTATGACAAAATAATCTATGACTACTCCTACTATATTCCCAGCAATCTCTATCTCTATGTCCATAGTTAGAACATTCAAAGCAATAACCATAGAATATCCCTGCATACTTGGGTGTATATGGTGATGATCTCCTAAAGGTGTCTCACCCTTGAGAATATCCAAGGCTTTTTTGTTCTCCACTTCTAAATGCTCTTCTTTGATTTGGTGCCTTGAGTGCATCAACTTGACTCCTTGAGGCATTGGTCTTCCAGGTTCCGGTGTTGGTTGACTTGTGCAAAACTTTGATTTTGGGCTTCTCTTCATCTTTGGCATGAGGCTTATCTTGTTTTACATATTTCGTCTCTTCATATTTGGAATGTGGCTTCTCTTCATCTTTGGAGCATGGAGACTCACCAACATATCCAAGAGATGTCTTGATAAGTGGTGATCTCTGGCAATTGAGAATGTCATCCAAGACCTGTGAACTCCTTAATCTTTGATTTAGCTTGTCTACTTCTCTTCTCAAGGTGATGATTTCTTGCTCACGATTCATGTAGTCCTCTTCCTTCCAATTCAACTGAATTTTTAAGACTTCCTCAATCCTTTTGGCTTCTTTGACTTCCCTCTTCAAGGAGGTGTTTTTCTTGCCAAGTTCTTTATCTTGTTTGTTCCATTTATTTGGTCTTTCCTTGAGTTGGCTTGTCAAGGTGCTTTCTCTATTTTTTTCCTCTTGTGGAAATCTTTTGAGATGGTCAACTCCCTTATTTGCTTCACCAAGTTCACAATCCTTTTTTGGTGTTTTCATCTTCTCCTTCTACAACTCAATTTCTCTTCTTAACCTATTTACTTCACCAAGAGCCCAATCATATTTACTATCCAACTACTCACTATTTGAATTCTAAATTGAGAGTGTTATATATACACTTTATCAACAATGCTTCCTTTTTAGCCTCCTCAAGTTGGTGTCTGATAGATGAAACTTCTTCAGAACTGTTGCCAACATTTTGTAGACGTTATGATAGTTGCTTCACTGCTTCTTGAAGAGTCTTGTTCTATTTTCTTGCACCTTTGAGCTCAATTATTGTAGTAATCAACTCCTCTTTCAGATCAGTTTTCATCTTTTCTTCAATTGCAGACTCCTAAAAAATAGACTCCTTTGAATTCTTCATATTCAAATGTCATGGATCTACCTTCAAGTGGTTAAGCCTATAAAGAAGGACCGTCTATGATATCAATTGTTGCAAACACTGAGAGGGGGTTGAATCAATATTTCCCTTATTTTTCACAATTGGTTAGTTTATTCTTTTAAACATTCAGAGCATCAAAGGAAACATTAGAAATCATCACATAATAAGATCTGTATACAAAATATTTATATCCACAAATGCTTCGTTATGTATGGTTACATACAAATTTACCAAGTGAACTGGATGGAAGTACAAAACTCCCCGATGTTTTTACTAGCAAGGTTGGAAGGAAGCAAATGATCCCTAAGGACTGAAGAGTTTATAGATATAATCTAAAAGGGTCTTCAGTCCCCTTCTACAACTCTACTTCTCTACTCCACATTCCAACTTCTACTACCTTTGTCCACTACTACCAATGTCATTGTTGATGTTGTTACTTCTATTGCCACCCCTCCAACTATCCATTGTCACTGTTACTACCATTTTTGCTACTATCGACCACTACTATTGCTACTATTGTTGCTACTATCCAACACTATTGTTGCTATCACCACTGCTCCAATTGTCCATAGTCATTGTTTCTACCACTACTTCTACTATCCACCACTACTGCTACTACTGCTGCTGCTACTACCACTATTGCTACAGTATCCACCACTATTGCTACTACTATTGTTTCTACTACCACTATTTCTACTATCCACCATTTCTCTAGGTATACATTGTCAATGCTGCTACTATCATTATCCACTTCTATCCCAGAAGATTCGGCTGCACTTGGTCATTCAACCTCACAATACTCTCCTCATGAAAATTACAGGTAACACTTCCATGCATCACTTAAACCATATATCTTTTTCATCACTATCATGTAGATATTTGTTGCATATCAAAGTCATTACTAACAAGATCACTGCCACTGTTAAGGTCATTGTTATGTAACAATGTCATTGTCATGCATCAAGGTCACTTTCATTGTCAAGGGTGTGTTATTATTATCACCAAGGTTATTTTGATCAATAGTATGTTATCATTGTCATTAAGAATACTCAAGGGCACTCTATGATACAACAATTTCATTGTTATCACTGTCACCTAGAGTCATGTAAAGTGTCATAATTGTCATAGATGTACTGTCACAATTTTCCTAGTGGTATTGTTACAACTATCATAGTGGCACAGTCATACATCACTACTATTGTCATTATCATAGGCACAAATGTCACTAAATCGAGGATCACTATTACTCATCTTAACAAGGATCATTGTCATATGTTTCTAAACGAGAATCACTATAATATATCAAGATTAATGTCATACACCATTAAGTAATAATGACATACATTTTTGTCACTAGGTCAATGTCATAAGGAGGTTGTCTGCAATTAAACTATAGAAAGTATGTTACACTACTTCAAAAGGTCAATTTTTTCCATGGATCATATCACACATTGTTGTTATATACATCATTGTCACAACATCATCAATGCATACACCACTATCATACCACTATATCATCCATTCACTACTATATAAAGGGTTACTAACATACAAGGGTTTTGTCATTGTCTCTTATCAATAGGGTTACTGTCATAGCCATACATCAAAGTATGCCATAGTTATTTATGAAATAAGGTCATTGTCATATTAATTTCTAAATATCATTGTCATTGTCAAAACATCAAGCCCATTCAATACTGATAAGAGATTGTGACCCACAATGAGCCACAAAGAATGGATGTGAGTCACAAGTAATAATGCAAACCACAGGAAATTAACATGAATCATAGAGATGTAATATGACCCACTATAATTTTGTCATGTCCCTTCTCAAATACATTTGTAATAGGGTGTTGCTACACAATTTTGCACAATTTTGGCTAAGGAAGAGAACCCATCATTTTCGACTTAGGGACTTAGGAGGCAATTTGACTTTATTTTGTTGCTAGTGGAATGTGGGGGCCACCCACATGGGAGTTCGAATTGGCCCATTCAAATAGCTTGGAGGGAAAGTCGAATAGGTGGATGGAGGGGCCCATATGAGGAGGCCTAAGGAGTTATAAGGAGGGAGAAGCTCTCATTTTGGAGTCATTCTTACACCTTGCAATCAAAATTACTTGATTTTTCTCTATGTTGTTTAGCTGAGTCAACCGGTTGTTTAGCCACGAATCTCTCAAGTGGGAGATTCAACCTCTACTTCGGGGGACCATCCGTGCTTGACCTAGAGAGGAAGTTCCATAAGTATTACAGGAGTGCCAGGAGTGTGTTACAGCACTACCATTCAACCACAAAAGGGGGTGTGTATTTCTGGCTAGCTGGAGAATATGAAGGGGGATTTTGGAGCTATCAGTGATCAAGCATTTACCGAGAGAGTTAGATGATTGGGAGAGGAGCAAAGGGCCAACCTTTCTTGCGAGTTTCGGAGCCAACAAATTCAACATCTCAGTAGTTCGAATTACTGGGCTTGGGGACAACATAGAGGGTTGGTCTAACAATTTCGTGGACCTAAGGAGTAGGTGCCATAGGCCAGAAGCCCATCCGGGAAGTTAGGGGATTGATAGCAGAGGTCAACCTAACGCTTTGGGTCCATTTCCGGGAGGATTTATAGGCAGATTCCAGCAGACCAAGTTTTGCAGTTGCAACTGAAGCTGGGCTCCAAGGGGGTCGAATTTCAAAAGTCTAAACCATCTGAATTCATTTCTACGTTTTTCTAGGTTAAGGCCAAGGAGCAAGGAGCTAAAATCTCATAATTTTTTGAGCACTAGAAGAAGTGATTCCAGCCCTTCGAACTCCGCAGATAGAACAATTTCCTGGGGCAACGCAGTTCAGTTTGGTGACGTAGTTGTAGCAGCCTTCAGTTAAACATTTTCTCACTCGAGTTTTGTCATGCTTGTCCATTAAGAAAAGCCCAGGTGCACCATTCTATTTTACTATTGTATTTGCTCCTAAAGAAGTAATAAAATGGATCAGCAATTCTCTATTTCCAGTGTTTTCATGGGTGCTTAATGTATATTTCGTTTTTCTTATTGCTGGATTGTTTGCATGCATTGTATATCACTTATATTCTTGTTTAGGAACATTACAATGGTATCAGAGCCATAATCTTGGCTCAGCCTATGGGAAAAATTAAAATCAAACAACATGGCAGTCACCTGGAATGAGGTGGTGAGGATACAACAAATGATGATTGATGTGGGGAAGAAGTTGATTCATTCCTCAGTTGGGAATTTGGACATGATTGCAACTAATGTGAATTTATTGGGGGAGAACTAGAGGGCATACCAATCATTGGGTTATGGCATTCAGGTGTTCCTCTCTTTTTGGGAATTCTGTGAACTAAGGGTATGCACAAACCAATGGAGATTCAGTGGGATTTTACAAGGATGATGAGAAGTATTAAGGAAAAAGATGAAAGAGTAGTTGAAGGGGCCATGGTTGGCAAGGAGATAGTTGAGCATACACCCATTGATGAGGCGTCATCCATTGATGAGGTATTCAGGATTGTGAATGAATTCTCAGGTGATAACAATGCACCACAAGTTGATAAGGTTCTGGAAGACAGCTCCACCATTGTTGAGGAGCTGATAGGTATAGAGGCCTCTAGATCTATGATGGAGCTTCCAGACGATAGTCACCTACAACTAACTGGTGAGCATATCATGCATATTGGGTTTTCTATGGAGGAGTAGTTGAAGGCTCATGTCGAGCTCGTGATGGAGGAGGATGTGCAGCCATCCCTTGGGCTAGCTATTGATGAGGGGCAGCATAGAGGCCGCACATTGGGTTTTCAACATAGTTCACTTCAAAGGCCTACTGGCAGGGTCTATAGCGTTATCAACCCACCCTTATGTGTTGGATTTAGGGAGGCCGACTTGTCTAGACGTACCTGAGGGGTGGACAGGTTAGCAGGACTGAGTTGAGCATGATACCACATCAGCTTGGAGGGCTTGTTCCTTCCACAGAGGATTACACATTCAATCTCTCCTTTGGGATTAGATGGTGAGAGGTTTTGAGCTAGTACTCGATGGAGTAGGTTAGGCAATTGGATACATCCATGGCCACATGTCAGCAAGGGCCATGGATTACCAGAGGGACTCGAGGGCCAGACTGTTTTGGGGATCTAGCTGGGATTTTCCATCACATCATAGAGCTGGTAAGTGATGGTAGTAGCTACGTGATGGACTTGACGTTTGAGCGCACCCATATTTTTAGATATCCATCAGAGCCCCAGTCAACACTAGTGACAGGATGGTTTGACAGGTGAGCAGATAGATTTCATGAGTTTCCTTGGCATATTGACGATGCGTAGAGTCACAGGGTGACTAGCTTGCTCTGGCAGGAGCTGGTAGGAGGAGGTGGCATCGACAGGCTATCAGATAGGGCACAGTATGGAGAGAGTGCTCTCTTACTAACATATGGGAAGCAGGGACTATTGAGGATAGGTGCGAGAAGTGTCATTTCCATTAGCACATGGGGATTCGGGCCACTCAGATCTTTAAGAGCAGATGGGGGGATGTAGCCCACATCATGGAGGGCATACTAGTAGAGAGGTGGATATTTTGCCCCATGCAAGATACTGTATGTTACAGGGTGGTATGACAGTGAGCAGTGGTACACAGGACTACACAGAGTTATGTCATAGGGTCCATTGTTATGTAGAGGGATGCAGTCTGATGCATATAGACCTAATGTTAGGCCATAACATCCACTGGTGTGTGGGGCTATGGAGTGAGGAGTAGGGGCTTGCAAAGGAGCATGGAGATGCATGGTGGTGTGTCGTAGTATGTTGGACTGCACTGTGTAGTGGGAGTGGCTCACATCGCATTGAGTACATGCGAGGAGTGATAGGTACAGTGACACAGGTGTGACATAGGCCAATACAAGATGGCATAGCCATAGCCGAGGGTATCCAGTGGTGTACAGAGGTAGGCCATGGTGTACAGTGGCTTGTCCAGGAGTATTGGGATGATTGGTGGTATGCAAAGGTGTATAGTACCGCACAACAAGGTCTTAGAGTGTTGCCTCCAGGGAGACCCTTGGACGAAAACACCAAGCATACCTTTGGGCGTAGTTCACCCATGATCAACAGGACATAGATGAGCGATACTTGATGGTATCCACAGGGACTCACACGCCTGACCCTCTTCTACACCCCTCACGAGCATAGTCGATTTTGTGTTCGACTTTCTACACTCTGGGCATGAGTAGTGGAGGAAGAGGAGCTCACCCAAAATATTTGGGTGACACTCAGCGAACTAGGGGGAGACTTTTCACCAATGGCATTGGGTGGGTGCGTCAGTTGAAAGCCACATGTTGGGGGATGAGGTGATCATTTGTAGGGGTGGCATATCGTTCATCACCAAGCCTACGTCTAGGGATCTAGTCACAACGGAGGCATGTGTCACTCTTTCCTCAAGGCATGTTGGGACCACACATGAGCAGAGGATATTGGGTACGACTGAGGTAGTTTCCCAGTATGTTTCCTGGATCCAGACCTTATATTGGCACATTATCGAGAGGATGGATGCCAGACCCAAGGGAGATGGTTGGCAGGGACAGGAGGGATCCACATACCTTGAGTCAATTATGAGTATCAGATACCCATCTTTTGTTTGCATTAAGTGGGTAGCTCTTTGGCACACATGGCTTCCAGCGATCATCGATACTACATAGTGGCAGGAATAGGGCAAATTAGCATGCATCAGATTGGCCCACGATATATGGAACCTATATAGTGATCACATGTAGGGTCTAGAGACGAGGGCCAGAGGGCTTCCATCGGTTGACAGGGCTATGCCGCAGCAGGTCTGGCTATGGGATTAAAGGATGCATTTGATCGATAGATCACTCGTGATGAGCGGAGTCGTGGCAGAGAGTGATATAGTTCGCTCTTGGGATGACACATGGGGGTTCACAGAGGGTTTCATCATATGAGGAGGCAAACATTCTCTGTTGCTTCATAGGTTTGGAGTTAGATTTGGATGGGTAGGCCTTGGTGCCATGGAGATGGCTAGGCAAGATGTGTCTCACCTCTTTCAGTATTCCACCATCGAGTTTCAGGAGAGGAGGATACTGACTGCACGCGATGGGGAATATGACATAGTCAGAGCAGCGCAGCGTCAACATGGTGGCACCACTCTGGGACTAGCAGGGAACTGGGGTATCACAGCTCTTCACGGCTCAATAACATTAAGGGATGCATTGGCTACTACAGGGGGAGATCATACAGATCTTTAATTGGGCCTTAGCAACTCACTGATGGAGAAGCAGACTTCTGGTACTTTCACCAGGCAGGATAGTGAGTGGAATGAGGGGAGCTTCATGTTGGACAAGATTGCTTGGAATCCTGGTATTGAAGGATCTTTCATATCAAGATGGTGCAGAGGTCAAGCATGATCTAGTGGCACATCTAGGAACCTGACACATTTTGCAGTGACAGTAGGGAGAAATAGTTAGAGAGGATGCTTGCCTAGGCATTGCTTGAGGACAAGCAATTTTTGATGCATGGAGGAGCTTGCCGGATGAGGATGCCACCTGGGAAGGTGAGCACATCTTGGAGCACCTAGTTTTGAGGTTGCTTGAGGGAAAGAAACATTTAGGAGGGGAGGATTGTCATGTCCCTTCTCAAATACATTTGTGCCAGGGTGCTGCTACACAGTTTTTCACAATTTTGGCTAAGGAAGAAAACCCATCATTTTCGACTTAGGGACTTGGGAGGCAATTCAACTTTATTTAGTTACTAGTGGAATGTTGGGGCCACCCACATGGGAGTTCGAATTGGCCCATTCGAATATCTTGGAGTGAAAATCGAATAGGTGGATGGAGGGGCCCACATGAGGCTAGGGAGGCCCAAAGGAGTTATAAGGAGGGAGCAACTCTCGTTTTGGAGTCATTCTTACACCTTGCAATCAAAATTACTTGAATGTTCGCTCTACTGTTTAGCTGAGTCAATCGGTTGTTTAGCCATGAATCTCTCCAGTGGGAGATTCAACCTCTACTTCGGGGGACCATCCGTGCCCACCCTAGAGAGGTAGTTCCATAAGTATTTAAGGAGTTCTAGGAGTGTGTTACAACACTACCATTCAGCCACAATAGGGAATGTGTATTTCTAGCTAGCTAGAGAATACACAGGGGGATTTTGGAGCTATCCGTAATCAAGAATTTGCCAGGAGAGTTAGAAGATTGGGAAAGAAGTAAAGGGCCAACCTTTATTTTGAGTTTCAAAGCCAGTAGAGCCAACATCCCAGCAGTTCAAATTACTAGGCTTGGGGACAGCGCAAAAGGCCAATCCAACAATTTCGTGGAGCTAAGGAGAAGGTGCCATAGGCCGGAAGCCCATCCGGGAAGTCAAGGGATTGATAGCAGAGGTCAGCCCAACACTTTGGGTCCATTTCTGGGAGGATTTACAAGCAGATTCTAGAAGGCTGAGTTTTACAGTTGCAGTTGAAGGTGGGCTCCAAGGGGGTCGAATTTTAGAATTCTAAACCAACCCGTTTTGGGCAAGGATCACACTCCTTATTTTATAGAATTTTTTGGGCAGATTTAAGGGGTCAAACAGGGGCCCCAACTGAGCCAATAGCTAGAGGAGCTAAGGGGAATTGTGGCCAAAATTCCGAGGTCAACATTTGGCCAATTCCTTCATGGATTTTTCTGGGTTTAGGCCAAGGAGCAAAGAGCTGAAATTTCATAATTTTCAGAACAATGGAAGCAGTGATTCCATCCCTTCGAAGTTAGTAGACAGAACAGTTTCATGGGGCAACATAGTTCAGTTTAATGTAGCAGTTGTAGCAGTCTTCAATTCAACATTTTCTCACTTGAGTTTTGGCATGCTTGTCCATTGAGACAAGCCCAGGTGCACTAATCAGGAGCTCATGTCCCAAGTGTCGAAAAATGTTCAAAAATGAAAGTGCTCAGAACTGGTTCGAACCTAAACGACCGAATAGATCTTGTCCTCCTTATTTCAGCACCATGAACAGTTAAAAAAATGGTCTATGTATGCAGAAGTTATGTCAAATTGAAAATCGCCCAATAACCCTTAACTTTTGAATTTATTTTAAAAAAACTTAAAAATAGAATATTCCATAAAATATTCCTGAAATACTCCCAGAATATTCCATCTGAGCAACTAGTGAAAAAGTGCCACATGGCAAGCCCGAAGGCCTCCACGTGGCCCCAAGGTGGCGACAGTATGGCAGAGCGGGGGGTCGAACCCACGACCTCCTGAATACAACTGCAGTGTCTTACCAAAAGACCAGGCGGCGGGACTTGATAGGCTTGCTAGAAAGATTATATTTAAAGTTTGCTAACGGTTATGGCGGGGCCCGAAGGGGGCTAGCCCCTAAGGGCCAGCCCCCTATCCACAAGACCGAGGCCCGGAACCACGGTATAAACCCCTCACCACGCGGCTAAAAGTTAACAGTCACCACCATGCAAAGGAGGTGGTCACAGTTAACGCCGACAGTTATGGTGACTGCCCCCTCTCAACGATCAACCTGACAAACCCGGCGCATAATTCGAGGCCTGGAAACCGCATGTGACCAATACTCCAGTTAGACTACCAGTTAGCTCTAGCGGTCATAGTCTAGTTAATGGAAGTTTCGGTGGTGGCGCCAATTTTGGTGGCCCTGCTAACTTTGGTGGGCCTAACTGGGACTTCACTAAAGTTAACTAGAGTAAATTAAGGGCCAGACAGGCAATGGAGTAAATGAGCCATAACTTTGGCTAGGAAAGTCCTTTTGAGATGATTTTTTTTATTTTTTATTTTGACTAATCAGATGATTCTGAAGCCATTGGCACAAGTTAGAGAGAAATCAGAGGTTGTTTGCAGGTGATTTTGCTCCGTGGAAGTTCTAGGAGCCACCAGGGCCCAGCATTGTGAGAGTTATATTGGGTTGCAGGTACCCATTGGATGAGAACCAATAGTCATTCCTAACTGATTTGAGTGTTCTGAATCCATTTATACATTCCATTTTTCTTATTAATGCTTGTATTCATCTGTACATTCATTTTGATCTTTTAATCAAATCAAGGACATGCCCATTTTGGGAACCTTGGACCCAGCAGACGTAGCCTAGGAGGGGTGAACTGCTTCATCATATGCTATTGCATCTGTGGTTGAGTTTTCTTTCAGAACAAATCAGTTTTAGTATGTTAAATAGATAAATGAATTAATCCTACTACACATAAAAGGGTTATAAATTGCATCAAAACTCATTTGTTTTTAACTGCAAGACATGTACATCATTTGCACAAGTATATTTATTGGATTGAATACCTTGCTAGGAATTTTCAAGTAGTTTCAAATTCAGATCATGCACCATTGTATTTTACTATTGTATTTGCTCCTCAAGAAATAATAAAATAGCTCAGTTCTCTATTTCCAGTGTTTCCATAGGTGCTTAATGTATATTTTGTTTTTCTGATTGCTGGATTGTTTACATGTGTTGTATATCACTTATATTCCTATTTAGGAACATTACAAATTTGATGAGAGCCATAATAGGAGCAAGTCACTGAGCCACTGTAATATATATATGAACCACAATTAATAACAAAAGATAGCCACAAGTAAGAATTCGAGTCACAGAGAATTATGATCCATAAAGAATTATGATCCATGCAATCCACATATATGATCCATAAAATAATGCGATCCACAGGAAATGATCAAGATCACATAGAAACAATGACGATGTCACAAAGTTCTATAGAGCGATGTCACTATGAATGAGAGAAATCCCACTACATGTGTGAGAGTGATACCTCTGTAGTGCGATGTCACATTGATACCCCAGATTCAAGTGATGGCGTGAAGACACTGTAATAAGAAATGCAAACCACCGACATTATATACAAACCACATGAACTATGAAAGTTCACATTGTCTCAAGGAGGGAAATTTCAGTTCACAACATGAGCCGTACTTGATGATAATTCTTGCACGTTGTCTGTGTGAATTAAATATGGTTGGGATCAATAATACCAAAAATAAAGGGAGTCGTCTACTGAGGCGGAGAAATTGCTTAGATGGTCAAAATTGGCTGGAATCCAGGCAAAAAAAATTCAAAAATTTTTGTAGAGGCAGTGTTTGAATCATGGTTTTAATGGTGGAAATGGATTCATCACCATCGAAAATGTCTAAGATACCTAAAATTTGAAGTTTAACAACTATAACTTGGATTTACAAAAATCTTTGTCGGATTTTCTCTAAATATGACTGGAATTTCCATAACTTTCCAAGCAATTCCTCCGACTAGTTAGACTACAGCATTATAAAGTATATAAATTTGTCCAATACGAAGCCCGGATAACCCTTCAAAATAATGCAAAATATTCACCTGAATTTAAGGCCATAGGTGCCTTAAGAATCTTAATGTGTTGCTCCATATTTGTGGGTTTCACAAGGGTTTTCCAATAGATGTATAGGTCGCGTGAGGCTCTCAACGAACAACTTCAGAGTTGATAACAAGATCCCTCACTAATAATGCTTTATTGGTATGCAACCTTCCTTAGATCCACATGCAAAAGAAATCCAATGAAACTCCTTTTTCAAACCAACCCACAAGCCAAAAATTGACATAATAACCCAAGAAAATTCCACTGGGCTGCAAGTAGAGAGTGAATTAGTACACATGAAATATCTCCACTCTTTCGATGCTAAAAAATTCCAAATTCCCTTGACTTAAAGTGACTTTAGAATAGGTCGACTCCCACTTTAGAAGGGAAATTGAAATTTGAAATTTCAATTTTAATGGGGCCAAAAATGCTCCCTCCAATTTCTCTATTTGAATTTTTGAATTTAAATTTTATTTGGATTCAAAAATCCTTTACTAGCTATTTCAAAATAATTATTGAAACCCTCCATAATAATGTATTTCCATGAGGTAATCCTCTATGAAGATAACATATTGCTACATCATAAATTTTCCAAGGCCTTCATTTATAATTATACATTCTTTTCTGCCACATTATTTAGCCACATCATCACCCTTTGGGGTCTTTGACCAAAATGAAGATACAACATCTTTGACTAGGCATATCTCTCAAACCATGAGGGCCCACAAAGCACTCCACGTCAACAGAAATGGCATGACGAGAAAAATCCATATCTTAAACAAATGCAGGGTATGGTCATCGTCCAAACCCTAAAGTTAGGGCTTCATCAAAGCACACTACTACATATAGCACTAAATTGTGATGGATCTTTGTCTTTCTTGTGATGATAATTAATATCTATAATGAAAAAAAAAAGAGATTTCGTGAAACTTTGAACATTTACATATGTATTTTTGACATCTCCTTGATCATCGAAAGTTCAACAGTCATTGCCATCACGATTCTTGGTGTCATTAGTTCGATAATTGTCATCACATCTCATTTAAGCCCACCTATTTGTGCCTTTGAAACTTGCATCACAATACTGACGACTAGGCGTGGTAATTGCGACATAGAGGAAAGGGAATTGCGATTTCATTTACGTAGGAATTACAACTTTCATGCTACAAATTGCAATGTTTAAGGCTGGGAATTGTGATGTCTCTGTGAAGGAATTGTGACATTCTCTGCATAGAATTGCTACAATAAGGTGAGGATATTTCAATGTCTGATCATGGGAATTGTGATTTCTATGAAAAGGAATTATGACGTTTAATGTTTAGAAATTGCGATGTTTAGGCATGGGAAGTGTGACGTTTGTGCGTGGGAATTGTGACGTTTACGCGTGGAAATTGTGACGTCTTTGCATAGGAATTGTGACATTCTGTGTAGGAATTGTGCCCTTTGGGTGTGGAAGATCGACAATTCTAGGTATTGTGATGATTATATGGGTGTCGCAATACTGACAGAGTTGGAAAAAAAAAATCGCCCCCCCAAAAATGTGTTTGACCTTGTTTTGATTGGTGTTAAAATATTATGGTTAGTATTATGTTTGTCATTTTGAAATGACTTGGAGATATGGTTGTAAATATTTGTTTTTTTTACAGACATTTTACACATTTCTAAATAGGGAGTACTTTTCTAAAAGGGAACTGGAAAAATGAAGAATGAGATGATGGTTTTAAGTGCAATGTAATAATAAAGTTATGACAAACCCATGTAAACCTGGGGTTTCATCTGAAGATCATGTAAAGTTGATATCCAGTTTTAATATCCACCCTCAAACTACGAAGCTCATTAGGTTAGATAAAATGAAATGCACCTCCAAAATTTCCAAGCTGGTACATTTGATATGTTGATACAATGGGATGTTTATCACCAGCATTGTGTGAAAGTTTAGTTATTGGGTAAAACATAAATTTCCAAATTTGGTTACATTTAGTGATATATTCTTTGTTTATTTCTGGTTTGGGTTTGGTTTTTAGGTCTCATGCCTCTGACATATTTCCATCTTACACACTTGTTACTCTGATCGAAACAAGACAACTTTGATTGTCCCGAGGAATTAGAGAGAGTGTTCAAAGTTGGGGAAACTAGGCAAAGAAAAGATGAAATCTAGAAGATACATCAACACGGGGTGTAGACTCACCCGTTATTAAAATAAATCGTATGAACACATTAAAGGTGATGACATTAAAAAATATATGACATCATTTCATGGAGAAATATGGCAAGCCCCACCAATGTTTTCAATTATCAAGGTGAGTGGAAAGAGGATGCATTGACTATTGGGCATTGCATGTAAGGTCTACTAGATGAAGTCCATCAACTCTTTCATGTATAAAGTCCAAATTATTAGATCACAATCAATGAAGAACATTATGCATGCATGGTTGTGGTTTTGGTTTGTTCTATACACGTAGACAAGGCACAATATCTTATTAAAATGATTTCTTTAGAACCTGACATCTCCTCATTAGAGCCATAGCTTAGTGCTTTCATAATTCATAGAAATCTAGAACTTGGAGAGCATGTTGCAGGACAAAGTTTTTAATATTGAGCCTATGAATTCTAATTTTTGTGTTGCTTTCAAATATTTGTACTATGGATGGTAAATAGGACATAGAAAAGTTGAGAACATTCACAAAAGAAGGCGATAAAAATATAGTCACGGGATGAAGAAGGTTGCATTCTCTTTACTCTTGTGTGAAGAATGAAATTTCTTTATTTCACATATAGATATCTATGTATGTACAATTGGTTTTTATGGATTTGAACCTTTGAGAATGGGGTTCAACTATTCTTGGCTTCTAAAAACAAATATATTTTTGTTCAAGGAGTTCCTATATATATGAAATCATGAACCAACCCTAAGACCCATCCTTAATGGGTACCAAAATCAACCTTCACTTCATGATGAAAAGGAATGGACTATAAATCATCAGGTTACCCTACTAGCATTTTACCATAAGGAATGGTCTTTATGGTTGAACAAGCGATCTAAACTAAAACTTGAGTACAATGTGCAATCAACTTCTGACTTATTCCTTGTTATTTCTTGAGGTAAAGAGAATTACATGAAGTGGATCTAGGAGAAAAGTAACCTTGATTGGTTTCTTGTGTGGAGACCTATTCATGGTTGTTGTAGTCAATTTTACATTTTCTTTTATTCTCAATATATATATATATGTGTGTGTGTGTGTGTGTGTGTAACAAGAAAAGGGGAAATTTTGGTATAGGAGCCTATTTGAGAAATTTTATAAAGGCTCCTATTTTCTTTAAAAAGAATAAAAAAATAAAATAGAAGAATGCATACATTTCAGGCTAGGTCATTGAATATAAGCAAGGTGGATCGAAGGCTCAAGTTTGTAGAATTTTCTCTACAAATAAGCTAGCTCACTGATATCATGTAGAAATTTCACCTACAAATCCAACTGATATATGCAATGTACTAAAGCATAATACTAGGTCTACATCTACCATAAAGTTAGCGGAAGCTTAATTGAACATCAGCAACATCAAGCATGAACAGATATAACTAAGAATGAGAAGTAATCAACCATAACACATAATATATAACCTAGGGAAAGCACAAGCCTAAAACCCCATCTTTGTATTATCAATCAAGTGGAAATCATCAACAACATACAAAAAGAATCAGCTCAAAAGCTATCCTACTGTCTCTGTACTCTCATGATGTAGCTCATGGACTACCTAGGCCTGTATATATAGGTTGCACAAGTCCTCCAAGCTCCTATTTCCTTGTGCAGTTTTGATTGGGGTCCAATGTCATAACATGTGTGAATTGGCCACATCATACCTGCTGTAACCTCAGGTCCAACTATGCAATCCATAAGGAATAATATTCCTTTTGCATGCAAGGAATATTCACCAAGGGATATCCTAGCAACTGATAGTACACTATCCCTCCATCTGATCTCAGTTGGGTCTCTGTCTGAACTGACATGCATGAGTTATCCATGAGTGAATCTTCAGTTATCTGAAGATATCAGTTGTTACAGGCATGCAAGCATTAATAAACTGAATCTCATTAATTTAACAACTTGTTAAATTAATCTAACTAGACTTGACTCAGTTAACTGAGCCAACTAATTACAACTCATCCTCATCCTTTAACTGATGGTTAAATCCCTCAATCAAAGGAGAAATTGTTTCATGTCCTCACATAGACTTCAAGTTCATAATTCCTTAACTAATTAACTCAAATTGAATTAATTAATTAATTTACAAACTGTTGTTAATATCAAATTCGAATTTTACTTCCTATTTCTAGTCCAGGGATTGACTAAAATAAGAATCCACATTGAACTGCTAAAAATAGAACTTCTATTTTAGCACTTCCATTTTTCATTCCCTGTTGCCCAATCCAGCATTGGTACCCAAACTTCTATTTTTAGAAATTTCTTGTTGCCATTTTTCAACACTCCCTCTCAACAAGAAAGGCTTCCTTTCGAACCCGATCTTGTACCTTTGGAATGTTCTGCATGCAACACTTCTACCAAGTGTGGTTGCTCCAGCAACTCTCGGAACAAAAAACACTCCCAACTGACCTCTCTATTGGGCTAGAAACATACTCTGATGTTGAATCTCTACTTGCTATTGACAAGTGCTCCCTCACTGACCTCTGTGCTACTGCAACATCTCCATGCATCTCGTACCGTTGCACACCTCTCTGTGCTACCCTGCACTGTGCAACACACTTGTGCCTCTCGCATTGATGTAACTCGCTAGCTCTGTGTTGCCCTGGGATTCCCTGAACTGTAGCTCTCTCTACTGCTCCATCCGCATATGTCTCTACCCAATCAGTCAGTTTTGCTACTCCTCATTGGGGCTCCCATAGCAAAGTCGAATCAAAGAGGTTGGGTACCTCAAAGATCCTGCCCCTCCTACTTGGGATGATCACTCCACATCACCCCACCTCCTACTTGGAGGTATGGCTGCATGTGATCCCTCTGCCCACCTGGCTCGAAGTTTCCCCCTACTAGAGGTCTCTGCATGAGTAGATGTCTCTACTCGATCTCCTCTTAGCTTCTCTAGTTGTGGTTGCTCCACAACCTCCTGAAGCTACTGCACCAATCATGGCTCTTCCACAATCGTCTGAGACTTCTTCTGGTGCTGCATGTTGAGAGGTAATATACTGTCCCTCTCAACCACCAAGACTCCATTAGTTGCCTTGCTGCTCAAGGCTTTGCATGCATCTTGAATTTCAAGAGCATACAGGTTCTTGACTCGTGAACCGATCTACTTCACCTATTTAGTGATGATGTGTCTAAGGAAAACCTTTCCCTTACTGAAGACTACATCATAGCCTCTATCTTCCAGCATCGCGATCGACACCAAGTTTCTCTTTAGTCCTAGTACATACTTGACATCGGTCAAGGTAAGGTGAGGTCCATGATCCCTCAGAAAATAACCGTGCCTACACATGAGACACTATACTTTTTATCATTAATCGTCATTATGAGTATTTGGAGATCTTTCTCCTCCAAAGTACTAAACAAACTCTTGTCATCGGTCATGTGGAAAGAAGCTCCATTGTCAAGAAACCAACCGCTTCCCACCATGGATGGAACCATGCATGCGAAGAGTGTGAAATCCAACTCGAACTATGAAGCAAGTGCCTCACCTTTAGATCCTTCCCCAAATCCCTTCTTGGATTTCCTCAGTGGACAATTTGTAACAAAATGGCCCACCTCATGACAACGAAAGCATCGCACTTTCGATTTTTCAAACTTCTTCCCACCATGGGAAGAACTGGACTTGGAAAGAGAAACATTCTCCTTCCCCTTCTTCGCCTTACTTGCTAAGGCACAATTTTCTTCATTGTCCATGGATGAAGAACCATCTCTGGTGCTTCTTCTTATCTCCTCCTGCATCAAATCTGACCAAAGTTGTTCCCAATTTGGCAGTTTCTCTCTTCCATTAACCGAGTCTTGGTAGCTATGCCAACTCTTAGGAAGACCGAGGAGTGCAAGACTCACCATGTCATCATCAGCTGTCATGATCCCTACACTTCCAAGCTCATCCCTGCATGAGGTGAGCTTGTTCAGATACATAGAGATCATGTCACCCTTTTCACACTTGATCTTTCGAAGTTTTTCCTTCAGTGCCAGCTTCTTCTGATCACTACTATTCTGATAAAGATCTTTCAATGTTTTCCACATCGAAAACGGAGTCTCCTTCCCATGGAGGCTCGAGACAATGTGATCTCGAACTCCCTCCAAGAGGATTCTCCTAGCTCTAGCCACACACTTCTTCCATTCCGCCAGTTGAGTAGCATCAGTTGGCTTTTGGACTTCCTAATCAATGAAGTCCTTTAGACCATTATCTTCTAATACTGCCTCCATGCGATCCTTCCAGGATATATAATTTGAACTTCCATCAAGGACATATTCGAGTCTCAAACCATAGAACACCATCGTGAAATAGATGTGATAAGAACTCAATTCAATATTCAGAAACCACAAACTTCAACTTCTCCCTTCTTATATACTGTTCTTCCTTGATAACCTGGCTCTGACACCATGTATAATTTTCTCTACATATCAGCTAGCTCACTGATATCATGTAGAAATTTCACCTACAGATCCAACTGATATATGCAATGTACTAAAGCATAATACTAGAGCTACATCTACCATAAACTTAGCGGAAGCTTAATTAAACATGAGCAACATCAAGCATGAACAAATATAACTGAGAATGAGAAGTAATCAACCATAACACAGAAGATATAACCTAGGGAAAGCACCAGCCTAAAACCTCATCTTTGTATTATCAATCAAGTGGAAATCCTCAACAACATACAAAAAGAATCAGCTCAAAAGCTATCCTACTCTCTCTGTACTCTCATGATGTAACTCATGGACTACCTAGGCCTGTATATATAGGTTGCACAAGTCCTCCAAGATCTTATTTCCTTGCGCATTTTTGATTGGGGTCCAATGTCATAACATGTGTGAATTGGCCACTTCATACCTACTATAACCTCAGGTCCAACTATGCAATCCATAAGGAATAATATTCCTTCTGCATGCAAGGAATATTCACCAAGGAATATCCTAGCAACTGATAGTACAGTGTCTCTCCATCTGATCTCAACTGGGTCTCTGTCTGAACTGACATGCATGATTTATCCATGAGTGAATCTTCAGTTATCTGAAGATACCAGTTGCTACATGCATGCAAGCATTAACAAACTGAATCTCATTAATTTAACAACTTGTTAAATTAATCTACCTGGACTTGACTAAGTTAACTGAACCAACTAATTACAACTCATCCTCACCCTTTAACTGATGGTTAAATCCCTCAATCAAAGGAGAAACTGTTGCATGTCCTCACATAGACTTCAAGTTCATAATTCCTTAACTAATTAACTCAAACTGAATTAATTAATTAATTTACAAACTACTGTTAATATCAGATTCGAATTTTACATCCTATTTCTAGTCTAGGGACTAACTAAAATAGGAATCCACACTAAACTGCTAAGAATAGAACTTCTATTTTTTGCACTTCCATTTTTCATTCCATGTTGCCCAATTCAGCACTGGTACCCAAACTGCGATTTTTAGCAGTGCTATTTTTAGCACTTCTATTTTTAGCAATTTCTTGTTGCCATTTTTCAACAAAGTTTGTTGAAGTGACCACAAATTTGTAAAAGTGGGTCCGCACACAATTAAAATTAAAAGGTTAATAAATGAACGAATTTAGAGTGGATCCAAACATATCTAAATGATTCCAACATCGTAGCAAAGTTTCAATGACAACATGCTCAGAGGATAAAATGAGGCCACCCCTCAGAAAGATGATTGGTGAAACTATCAATCACAAAATCAACGGTTGAGATCCGTTCCGGGGGTTCAACAACATTTTTCACAAACCTCTAAGATGACCCCCCAGAAGTGGTAAGTGGATTTTTGAAACCACTCCACCAAAGTTGTATAGGATAACTCATCTTTCAGAAAAGCTTGCCACGAGAGTGTGACAAGCAAGCCAATTCCCACCTCATACTCCACATCATCCTCCCATGTCCCATCACTCTCCACATCATCATATGTGACACATCATTTTTCCATCACGTCATCCTCCCATACTTGCACAGGTCATAAATGTCATTTTCCTGCTTACTACCAAAAGGGTTAAAAATATATTTTTACTTGCCCTTTTTGTCCTACAACCCAAAAGCTCCAGTCAGCTACCATCCGGTCGCATGACAGTTGCTTGACATCAAAATTTTGTGGCCTAACCACTTTAACCAAATAATTTGAGTATTCACACCTACCTCTTTGTTTCTAAAATGATTAAAATGAAGAAAACCCCAAAGACAAACTAAGAGATTTAATATTTGTTGTAATGCCTAAGTGATCCGAATTGGATTCTTGAAAATTATCAGAGTTCTATGATTGTTTCAAATTATGTCAAACTCCAAAATCTTGTGAATAACGAGCTATTAGGAAGGACCTCTGGACAGTGGTAGCTGTAGCCAGCATCGAACAATGAGGACCCTTGGTCAAAGCGCGCTGACCGTTGGCCCATGGAGACCGCACAGTGGCACAAATTAGCAATTGGGGAGTCCAGATCAGAAAACAGAGGCCATTTTTGATCGCATATCGCAGGATAAAAACCTTAGAGAAGGAAAAGCCCTGACACCTGATCATGTGAAAAACAGGGAAAACCGTGTGGAAATACCCAAAGCTTCAGAAGGCGAGTCCCGCACCCAAAACCGGTAGGATATCGCAAGAACTTTAAGCGATAAGCAGGTTTGGCAGGGGACTGCGCGATGCCATACACTGAATGATGTGTGTTTGGCGAATGAGAGAGAAAACCGCTCTCATTGCAGGGTAATAGTCGAGTAGCTCACCCGTGCGATAAAAGTGATGACCGTAGGATCTGGAGGCCCCAGATCAACGACGGAGAATCCACCTGATGGAGGACCAGATTTGGCGGAAGAATAGGCTGAGGCATATGAAATTTGGGTTGCGACATGACTGTTGAGCTGGCGGATGAATCATTTCACAGAATAACCGAAATAACGACTATTCGAGGAAGAGCTGGTGCTCAATTCGTGAGGGGACAAGTGGCCACCTCTCTGTGAAACGTTACACAGTGGTGATGACACAGAAGTAGGGAATTCTAGTAGACAGAGGCAGGCGATCTGAAGAGCCAGAAGAGGAAGTGAATAGTCACGGGACAGATTGGATTTAAGCCATGAACAAACAAAGAGTAGAGGAGAGACAAAATATAGAGTGAAGCAAGAAGCAGAGTACAAAGAAGTCGAGCTGACCTGCAGAGCTAAGGCAGCATCGAGCAGACAGAACCGAGAAGGCTTGAGAGGTTCAAGCAATCCCTGTGAGGATATTGGTCGAGAACTAAGTACCAAATTGGACTCATCCCATTAAGACCAGTTGAGGTTGAGACTCGGTAAGGGGAAGTCTGTGTACTCTAGTGGCTTGGGGAATTCAAGTACCACCCTACTGAGCATCGTCTATTATAGGAGACTCAAATTGAGCTCCTCATTGTAAAAACTCTGCTTAAAGACATAATAGAAAAGGCCACCCCTAAAATCTAGACCAGGAGACGTAGCCCAGGAGGATTGGGTGAACTCCTTAATAAATTGTTGTGTTTTTACATTTCCTTGTTGTGCTTCTCTTAATATTTTCCAATGCCTGTGTATTTCGCAATCTTATCGATCCGTTGCTTAAAATAACATAGGCATATCCCAACGCATGAGTCTGTAATACCTTCATTAATTTCCTGAGGTCACCTAGGGGTGATTTCAGATCAAGTGGTATCAGAGCTCTTGGTTTTTAAGGTTAGACAAGCTTGTGTTGGATTTAGCTATTGAATGCTAACTAGATCAAAGCTCAAATTAGGAGAAGGAGAGTTGGTCGAAACTAATCCTGAAATTGGAAGAGTCTATCCTCAGAAAACAATGTTGGAGGAAGGTTTTGTGGAGCCAAACCCTCAATTTATAGATAGTTTCCTGGCCATAAGGTCCATGGTAGAGGAAATGTATAAGGACTTTAGAAAACATAAAGATGAAGATTCATCAGGCTCCAAACAAGATAAAGGAGAAGAATAGACTCTCCTCCATGAACACTCAAAAGGCAAAGGAGGAAGCTTTCTCACACCTCCTAATAGCCCTAAACATAAAAAGAAGACACCTTTGATTAAAATAGATGTTAAATTTGATTTACCAATTTATGAGGGAGAGTTGAATGCATAAATGTTGGACAATTGGATCAGACAAATTGATGTTTATTGCGGACTGCAAAGTATTGACTCAGACAAGAGCAAGATTCAGCTAGCCAACCTATGCCTGGGAGGCACTGCCTTGGTTTGGTGAGAAGGCAAGACCCAAGCTGACATGAAGAGACATGGTAAGACTCTTTATGTCTGGAGAAAATTTGTTTCTGCAATGAAAAAGCAGTTCTATCCACTGACCTACATGCAACAAGCCATGATGAGCTGGCAAACTCTTCGACAATTGAAAGGGCAAAGTGTACAAGGTTACACCCAAGAATTTAGGAAGAGAGCTTTGATTCTAGGAATCTCATTAGACTCACCTAAGACTCTGTTGAAGTACATCGATGGTCTACACAACTATATGAGGCACACTATCCTCATGTTTAATCCCACTAGCATAGATGAGGTATCTGTTCAAGCTACGCATCTAGAAGCTAGAGGAAAGAATGGGAACCCAGAAGTTGGGAGATCATCCCAACCCATTGCAAGCAAGAATAAGGAGAAAAGAAAATAGAAATGGAAAGCAAGGAAGGCAAGGCCAACACTGCATAGAAAAGCAAGCCTTCATGCACTCACTGTAAGAAGGATGGGCATGATGATGAGCACTGTTGGATTCTGCAAGCGGAGTTGAGACCTAAGAAGTTCAAGGGCAAGAAGAAAAAGACTGCTGCAGCTATTCAGAAAGATTTGGGGTCAGACTTAGGAGATGAAACAACCATTATAGCCACAGGTATAAAAGGTAAGAATTCTGAACCATCTACTAGTAATTCTACACAATCTACTATTGATGAAGAAAATGAGAGAAAAAGACATGAGCTTTTCCATCTTTGAGTTATTTCCAAACATCAAAAGATTGATACTTTGTTTGATAGTGGCTCACAAGTAAATTTAATTTCTGAAGCATTTGTAAAGAAGTTGGGATTACTGACTACACCTCACAAGAAACCATACCCATTAGGATGGTTAAATGATAAAGCACAACTACAAGTGACTAGACAATGCAAACTCAAGGTTTCTTTTGGGTCAACATTTGTAGATGAGGTTGAGTTAGACATAATTCCTTTGGATATATGTGGAATTGTTTTAGGAAGTCCTTACTTGTATGACAGAAAAGTAATTTTCTATAGAGCTGAGAACAAGTATCTACTCGTTAAAGATGGAATCAAATACTTTGTAAGAGCTCATAGGCTCAAGAATAATTATACTCTCATAAACTCAAGGTAGATGAAACGAATGATAAATTCATGCAAACAATTTTCGCTGATGGTTGCAAAGGAAAAGAAACCTAATAAAACCAATGTATTTGAGGGCTATGATGCTAAACAACAAGCTGATTTAGAAAAAGTTGTTTCCGAGTATGATGTCTTGTTTCAAGAACCTAAAGGTTTGCCACCCAAAAAGGAAATAGTGCATGAAATTAATTTGCAGCAAGATGCTCCATTGCCTAACATTGGGATGTATAGGTTGTTCGCTTTAGAGAATGCAGAAATCAAGAAGTAGGTGCAGGAGTTGCTCGAGAAAGGGTTCATCAGACCTAGCACATCACCACGTGGATCTCCAATTGTTTTGGTGAGAAAGAAGGATGGCTTGTGGAGAATGTGCCCTGATTACGAAGCACTGAATAAGATAACAATAAAAGATCGTTATCCCCTTCCTCGCATAGATGATCTATTGGATCAATTGAAAGAAGTTGTTTGTTTTTCCAAGTTAGACTTGCATAGTGGATATCATCAGGTCAGAGTTGCAGAACAAGATGCATGGAAGACTGCGTTCAAAACAAATTAGGGATTGTATGAGTGGCTGGTTATGCCTTTTGGCTTAACTAATGCTCCTGCTACTTTCATGAGAATAATGAATGATGTATTCAGACCTTTTCTTGATGATTTTGTTATTGTATATCTGGATGACATTCTGATATTTAGCAAAACATGGGGAAGAACATTTAAAGCATGTTAAGAAGACACTAGATGTTTTGAAAAGAGAAAAAATTTATGTTAAACCCTCAAAATGTGAATTTGGAAAAACATCTTTGAATTATTTGGGACATATAGTAGGCGGTGGTGAATTGAAGATAGATCCCTCTAAGGTGGCAGTCATTGTAAACTGGCCTTAACCCAAATTTGCTACGGAAGTTAGGAGCTTCTTAGGAGCAACACAATATTGGAGAAAGTTCATTTCTAACTTTTCCTTAATTTCAGCTCCCTTACATGCTTTAACAGGATTGAACAAGGTGTTTCAATGGGGAGGAAAACAACAAAAATCCTTCGACACCTTGAAATAAAAGATTAATACAACACCAGTACTAGCACTTCCTGATCTTCAAAGACCATTTGAGATCCAAACGGATGCCAGTGACTATGCCATGGGAGAAGTGTTGATTCATCACGGTAAACCCATATGTTATCATTCTAAGACATTTAATTTTGCAGTAGTTAACTATCCCACATATGATAAAGAATTGTATGCATTAATACAGAGTGTGAAAAAGTGGAAACATTACTTAATGGGCAAAGAAACAATTATACATATTGATCATCAACCACTTCAATATCTACACTCTCAAACTAAGTTGCAGCAATCAAGACACTATAGATGGATGGGTATTCTACAATAGTTTCATTTAGTCATCAGATATAAAAAGGGCATACACAATAAAGTTGCAGATATGTTATCTAGACCCATTATAAATGCATCTACTATACTTAAGCATAATTTTGTGTTACATGAGAGCTACATTGAACAATATGCTCAATATATAGACTTTAAAGATGTATACGCAACTTTAAGTCAAGGCAAACGAGTAGAAGAGTTGGATTATCATGTTAAGGACCGACTCCTATATCATTGTGGGAAGCTATGCATTCCACAAACCGAAAGAGTAAATATAATTCGAGAAGCACACACTTCTCTAATATTAGGTCACTTTAGGAAAAGTAAAACAGTTGCACAATTGCAAAGATTTTGATATTGACCAAAAATGAACGAGACAGTTTCTAGATCTGTAAGAGGGTGTTGTGTGCTACAAGCAAGCCCAACAATAGAAAACTAGGCTTGTCCACTCCATTACCAGTTCCTTCTCATCCTTGGGAGAGTGTTTCCATGGACTTTGTTGGAGGACTGCCTAAATCTAGGGAAGGTCATGATTATCTGTATGTTGTTGTGGATAGGTTCAACAAAATGTGCGTTTTGATACCTTGTAATAAACAGATTACAGTTGAACAAACTGTAAAACTGTTCTTTCGACATGTAGGGTTCATTTTGGATTACCCACTTCCATTATATCTGATAGAGACACCCGATTTGTGGGAAAGTTTTGGTCAAGTCTGTGGGAATTGATGGACACCAAACTGAAGAAAAGCACAACTTTACATCCACAAACCGATGGCCAGACAGAAGTAGTCAACCTGACAATGATCCAATTACTCAAGGGATATTGTAGTAAGCATCCTAAGCTTTGGGATGAACATTTGTGTTATGTGTAGCACGCTTACAATCGATCCAAACATTCTTCTACACAGAGATCTCCTTTTGAGACCTATTTTAGTTTCACACCAAGGTCACCCTTGGATTATGTATTTGGTAAGGACACAACAGTTGAGGGACACAGTGATTTGGACAGGGAAACTAGGTCCATTGAACAAATCCAAGGGATCCACCAGGCAGTACAGGAATAGCTGGAAAAGAGCCAAGCCAAATATAAGGCAAGGCATGACAAGCATCATATGGAGCATAGTTTCCAAGTTGGTGATCAAGTTTGGTTTTATATCAACAAGGACGGGATGCAAGGGGAAGGTAAAAAGCTAAAGCCTATCAGGTATGGACTTTTCAAGATACTTGAGAAGATTGGTGAGAATGCTTTTCGCCTTGACCTACCAGCTTACATGCACACCTACTCAGTCATAAATGCAAATAGCTTGAGATTATTTGAACCTTCACTAATTGAGGATCCCGAAGAGTAGAGTCAATTGCCTTCTATTGATGACCTGCTACCTGAATATCTTAATGAATTGCAGGAAGACATAGTTCTGGACAGGAAGGTGAGAACGACGTGTAAGGGAGATGTTGAGTACCTCAGGATTTGACTCAGGGGTTCAAATCCAAGCAGTGCAAAATGGATAGAGATTGGACAGGTGAGAAAGCTATATCCTCACTTAGTCGATGCTTGAAAACCAATTTTGGTGGTCCAAAAGCTTTCTTAGTGGGAAGGTCGTGATTCGAATTGGATCCTTGAAAAATTATCAGAGTTCTATGACTGTTTCAAATTATGCCAGACTTCAAAATCTTGTAAACAATGAGCTATCAAGAAATAACCTCTGAATAATGGTAATTTGTAGCAAGCACGGAGCAACGAGGACCTTCGGTCAAAGTGCATTGACCGTTGGCCCATGGGGACTGTGCATGGCACAAAAATGGTAGTTGGGAGGCCTAAACCCAGAAACGGAGGTTGTTTCTGATGCGTGATTAGCGCAAATCGCTAATTGTGCATCACAAGACAAAACTCCTCGAAAAGGAAAGGCCCCGAGCGACAAGGGAAACCAGGAAACTGTGGGAAAAGTGCTAAAACGACAGGCAGGTCCCGCGCTCCAAAACCGGCAGAATATCAAAGGCATTTCGAGCGGTAAGTGGGTTTGTCAGAGGACCAAGTGATTCCATACATTGAATGATGCGTGTCTAGCGGATGAGAGAGAAAACAACTTTCACCGCGGTCTAACGGTCGAGCAAGTCACTCGTGCGATAAAAGCGATGACCGTAGGATCTGGAGGCCCCAGATCAAATGACAGAGATTGCACCCAATGGGAGACCAGATTTGGTGGAAGAATAAGCTGAGGCATATAAAGGTTTGAAGTCCAATTTGACCGCTGAGCTGGCAGATGAATCATTTCGCGGAATAACTGAAGTAACGAACCATTCGAGGAAGAGTTGGTTCTCAGTTCGTGAAGGGACAAGTGGCCACCTCTCTGTGAAACATTACACAGTGGCGATGACACAAAAGCAGGGAATTCCAAGTGGACAGACGTAAGCGATCCAAAGGGCCGAAAGAGGAAGTGAATAGTCAAGGGACGGATTGACTTTAAGCCACGAACAGACATAGGAGACAGAATAGAGAGTGAAGCAAGAAGCAAAGAACAAAGAAGTCGAGCTGACCTGCAGAGCTAAGGCAGCATCGAGCAGACAGAACCGAGAAGGCTTGAGAGGTTCAAGCAATCCCTATGAGGATATCTGTCGGGAACTGAGTACCAAATTAGACTCATCCCATTAAGACCAGTTGAGGTCGAGACTTGGTAAGGGGGAGTCTGTCTACACCAGTGGCTTGGGGAATCCAAGTACCACCCTACTAAGAATCATCTATTGCAGGAGACTTAAATTGAGCTCCCCATTGTAAAAACTCTGCTCAAAGACACAATAAGAAAAGCCACCACTGAAAACTGGAACAGGAGATGTAGCCTAGGAGGATTGGGTAAACTCCTTATTAAATTTATAGGTTTTATCCCCGTACAGAAATTACCTGCATACGAATTCTAAATCACAGGAAAAATAAAAATGCGAGAGCATAACACATAAAACACATATACACAGAGATTTCCCACTGGATCTCAAAACCGAGACTACCAGCTTGATTTTTCATTATATTCCTTTCAATGTTACAATACATAATTATACATGCCGAAGCATCCAATACCATGGACCGAAAAACCATAGGTAGGTTCGCCCAACCTAATATAGGGTCCAATTTTTTTTTTTCTCAGGGCGTTGCCCTAGACCCCATAGAGGGGGGCTACCTGCCCCCCTCAAACCCCCTGGACAGGGGGGGCTGCTGCCCCACTTGTGACCCCTCCACTTCGCAATCGGCGCAACGAAGGGGGGGCTTCGCCCCCCCTCTAACTCCCTGGTTCACTACGTAGGTTAGTCATGGAAAGAATATAACACAACCCAACACTAATGAACCAGATGGTTTGACTAGGTAGTGGTTCAACCTGGTTGGGTTTTAAAACCATGAGTTACTACATGCCTTGGAAACACAAAAAAAACAACAAACAAAATGCCAAATTACAGCCGAAATCACATCAACAATGGATGGCACATATTGTAGGACTTAATTACAAATATAGGCAATAGGATCATAACAACTATAAAATTCTGGGAGAGGATGACTAACAATTCACATCAAGCAACTTATTTCCCTTCTATCATCAATTGAAGTTTTAAGAAATGACCCATCTCGCACTAGATCCATAATGAAGGTCTAGTGGCTTCCAATTATGGACTTTATGTTGGTTATGTGAATGGATACTTCTTGATTTCTTAATTTGCAGGTGATAAGTTGTCAGTGACATTAAAGTTTTGAAATTTTCACACACTAAAGATTGGATTATGAAGTTTATGCATCACTTATCAAGAGTACAAAACATGTGGAGGGGAAAGATAAGAAGGGTGAACGTTCTTCAATGTCCATATATATTATACTAATGAACAAAGGAATAGGGTATGGCAAAGAAGAACAACAAAAAAATTCCAAAGAAGACACAAGTTGAATAACTGGAGGAATCCAATGAAGGTTGCCCCTGAGATCTAAGGAATTTGATAATGAACCGAAGAAGCCTGAAATACTTTCAATCCAATTTGAATCAACTCAAATGTAAATATTAGACTGAGGCTTATTTACCAGGCTATTGACCCATAAATACGCAAGGGCAGTGTATGCCCACTGCTGGATAATGTACTTGTTTTGATCCAACAGTGGTCATATACTGCCCCCACGTATTTATAACTCAATAGCCTTGGATATATTGGTTTCCAAAGATTAGAGTGCTCAATGTAACGAGACTGAGATACAATGGAAATACTTATGAAGTAGCTAAAATACATTTATTTCTCTCATTTGATGGGAAAGGCACTGGACTTCTATAAGATAAACATTTTGGAGCTTGATTTGTTCCATAGGTAAGAAAATATTTTTTCTTCTCAACCGTTGTGTATAAAACAATGCTCTGTGCAAACTCTGAACAACACATTTTTACAACATTTATTCTTTGTTTTGAATGATCAACTGTTGTATATGTGTATATTTTAAACTTGACAAGAATAACATACCATCAAACACTCTTCTAACATCTCTATTATTGCATATCATCCATGTTTAGTATACAAATGGAGAGGAAGATGTAACACCCTACTTCACACTAAATACAATATTCCCATTTCTAATTTGAGTGTTGTTTACAATGGGTGAATTACAACCAAATTTGAATATAATAGTGAATTTAGAGCCCAAATCCCGTTTGGTTTCAAGGTTGTCCAATATTTGACTTGCAATATTTAAATTAACTTTTGATTGGAGATTTAATAAGGGAAACCAACAATATTTTATTTCCAATTTTAAATAGAAACAATTTAAATTTAAAAAAAACAACAACTCTTCACTGTTCTAATTTTCCTTGTAGAATAGTCCAATCAATGGAAATGCATTTTTAAATTCCTTGCCTTTAACTTATAATGGAACATAATTATGAACACAACAAAATACAATAAGTTTCTTAAAAATATTGTCACAACATAATTATTTCTTCCAAGAATTCCCACACTTCCCTAATTCCTCAAGTACAAATCGATTCTTCCACCTCTCAATAATACTATCTCCTTTCTATATATCAAAGTCCCATACATATTCACCCAAATCTTCTTACCCATTCTCATCAATAGGCATAAACATCCCTTCAACCAAATCTTCTTAATCTTTCTCATCAATGGGCATCGACATTTCTCATCAATACACCTCAACATCCCTTTAAGTTATGGGGGAATATATGAATTAAAATATAATAATAATAAAAATGGAATGCAATTTTATTTTATTTATTTATTTATTTAATTTTTTAATGCGAATTTTTTCTCCTAAAATTTTAAGCTATGCAATGTCATTTGTATAATCATTAAATAATTAAGTAATTAATAATATATTTTAGTAATTAATATATAAAGCATAGGGTATGTATGCATAGTTAGCTTACATGTATCTTGTGTATTGGTAATTGTCCCCAAAAAAATGAAAAATAGTAAGTGTTTGGTGCAATATTTAAGGATATTTCAGGCATCCTTTCCCCCATTTTTGGCCATTTTCCCTCATTTGACCCTGCAATCTCCCTAGTACAATGTCACTCCCTCTAATAAAGAAGCAATATTTTCTTTGACGTATTATTATGCTATTTTCTGCTAAGTATTTAATGGAATGATGCTTTCTTTGGGATGACTAACTAGGGTATCTTTGGAAGAGTTCTTCGAAATGTTTTTCTTTCAGGTATTTCCATAGTTACTAATAGCCATGGATGAATGGTTGTTGATTTCTTATTGTTACATGGTTCAAGTTGATGTTACAACTCGGGTTTGTCATTTTCTATTGTACACGGTTCGAGTTGTTGTTACACCATGAATTGTCAAAACTGTAGCTGCTATTTTCAAAGACAACTATCAAGGGTCGTATAAAGTAATTCCACGCAGACAGTTAAGAAGACCGAAGTTGTTATAATTGTGTCTAAACAAGAGTGGTGTAACCACAACAAATATTTATTGAAACAACTTGTAACAATTTACATATTTTTATTATCTTTGTTAGTTTAATCAGCATGAGAATCGCAGATTCTCATGGCTAATTCGTTTTCCTAATTTTGGGACTCTGCAAAGACTTTATAAAAAGAGCTTAGTATCATGTGAAGGGGGCGGAGAGAATAGAGAAAACGCTGACATTTGATCTTGTACTCTTCAGCTATTTTGAATATAAGCATATCTGGTGATGTTATTACAATTTCAGTGTTGAATTTTTAACTAATTTTTTAGTTTCTTCCTACACCCTGCTAGGGAGGAAGGGCCCTCCTCTTTCGCATGGATCACAGTTTTGTTAGGATAGTTATCTCTTTCGTGCATTATATTGTGGATTTCTTATTATCATTGTACATGTTCATTGTGGATAGATACACTTCTGCTTCCAGATATATTGTGTGTTGTTACACAGATTAATCAATTCCATGTTATTTAATTCTTTTCATATCTTTATCTGATAACGTATGGTGCACCTATCTTTATTCTAAAGTTTATGAGGTGTGGATTCTTCCCTTGTCGAGTTTGTTTCATTTCTGTAGTGTTCTTTTTAATTCCTATAAGTTTGTATTTCCATTTTGCAAGAGTATTTTAATTACTGCAAGCGTGTTCAATGACATATTTTCTTATCTGTTTTACCTGGTTGTTACATGTATCAACACATATAGTGCAGACACCTTTGAAATAAAAAGACTTACCTTGGTTGATAAGTAATGATTATTGAAGTGATAAAAATGACCAAACATTTTTGCACCATTGTCGGGGAAGGTTGTTAATTGATATAGTCAGCCAACACTTTATTTTGAATTTCCTTTTGATAGAGTGTTTCTAATTTTACAAATGTTGGGCGGTAAGATGAGAGGTAAGAACATGCACATCACTGTAATATACCTGAGTGGGCTCACCACTATAATCATTAGAACACTTAGGGTGTGTAAATTTTTTGAATTTTCTTTCGATAGCGTGTCTTTAATTTTACAACTGTTGGCCGGTAAGATGAGAGGTAAGAACTTGTGCATCGCTCTAATGTGCTTGAGCAAGCTCACCACTGTAATAATTAAGACACTTAGGGTGTGAAAACAATTACACATAAGGTCCATGTGTATAATGTATTAGTGGTGAAGAAGCAAAATGTAGAAACTCTAATAAATCTACAGGCAAAAGGGCTCATAAAAACAACAAGAACAATATTGATTAAGGGACAAAAACATTTAGCCAAGAATTGATCCCAAAAGCATAGAGAGAGAAGTCAACACCACATAGGGACATAAGTAAAATAGGTCCACAAGAAGCTGCTACTTCTACATTAAAAACAAGAGTATCTGGTTTCTTTGTTTTAGGACCCCATTTTCCTCAAACTATCTTGCAAACTCTCGAATGTTGGCATTATGATACATGTGTTGTCCTTGATGGCAACTCACTCAGAGGTTTGATACAGGTGATGGAAACTTAATCAGATGACAGATCAGAATGCAACAAGTCAAGAGAGAGGTATATGCAGGTTGACCGTGATGAAAGTGCGTATATACGTGAGTTAGCGGAGCAAAAGGTGCGTATACGTATACACGCAGGTTCACAGAAGGAAAAGCACGTACATGGTTTTGGTCCATGGTATTTTGGTATTGGTCCATGGTATTTGGTTCGAAATGACGACCCCAGGTATTGTTTCTACATGGTTTTGGACCATGGTATTGAGAAAAGCCTAACCTATATAAGGAGAAGATCATTAGACAAAAGGGGAGTGCAAGGAATGGATGTCTGACGAAGTGGGAAGATCTAGTATTGCTAGTTATCAGTTTGTGTTGCTTGGCTCGGGTTGGATATGACAACGAAGGTATAAATAATTATCTTTAGATCTGTACGCGGGTTGTCTCTGGTGAAAACGCGTATACACGCGGCTTTGATATAGTCAAGTAGCATATGCATTATGAGATTTGGTATTTCAGGTTGCTGTTGAATCTAGTGGTTGTTGCAGAGTTCTGGGCTCTGGTTTGCGTTCTGTGTTTTTGATGACAGGGTTTCAGTGATTCAATATTGGGTGATTTAAAGATTTATGATACAAGTATAAGTTAATGATTGTATTGCAGCAGTGATTGTTTTGTACTTATGGATCCAGTCTGAAAATTTATGAAACGTGGTCCCTGGAAGAAAGAGAAGGTTGTAGCCTTCTGTAGGTCAGCACCTACGTACTAGTATATCCGCTAGTGCAAGAGCTAAGGGGGTTGTAGCTGCCTTCCAGAAGTAGCTGGAAAATGAGAGAGGGATGTTGCCCTCTGCAGGTTGTAACCTGCGTGCTGGTAAAGGATTGCACCAGTACATTGTAAAAGAAGTTTCTTATTAAAGGAAGAAAGAGACGAATTGCAGCAGGTGGTTTTCACCCACATTGGGTTTCCACCTTATATCATGGTGTTCATATATGCTTCTTATGTGTGATGATCTATACTGTTTTACTACACCTGTTTACTGTTAATGCGATTAATAATGTTCTGATGAATTTACTGAAGATAAGTTAACTGAATCATAAGATTTCTGCATGTATGCTGGTTGCATTTAACACAGTCGCGTATATACGCGGATATACTGAACTGAAGCTGCGTATATAAATCTGAGTATGAAAAATGAAAAGTATTTGATTTGATAATACTGATTCACCCCCCCTCTCAGTATTATTTCCAACAATTGGTATCAGAGCAGGTTCTTTTGAAGAAGCTTGATCGCTTGAAGGAAAAGATCCATTAGAATGGCTAATCTAGAAAGAGAGGCACACATTAGGCCACCAATCTTTGACGGGAGCAACTTTACCCACTGGAAGATAAGAACCACAACATATCTACAATCGCTTGGAGCAGAAGTTTGGGGAATCGTAGAAGGTGGATACCAATTCCCATCAGCAATTCCTACAGATGCAGCCGAGAGAAAGCAATATGAGCTCAATGCCAAAGCTGTTACTGTCTTATTGGGAAGTTTGACACAATCAGAATTTATGAAGGTCATGCATTTCAAATCAGCTAAGGAAATGTGGGACAAAATCATTTTAAGCTACGAAGGAGATGAACAGGTAAAAAGAGAAAAGCTTCAAACTCTTAGAATCCGGTATGAAAATCTTAAGATGCATAGTAATGAAAGCATAGCTAATTACTTCTTGCGTATGGATGAGATTGTAAATTGTCTGAGGGATTTGGGTGAAGAATTTAAGGAAGTTGTCTTAGTTGAAAAGGTTTTGAGATCCCTGTCTGCTAAATTTGATTCCAAAGTGTCTGCCATAGAAGAAAAGGAGAATCTGCAGAAAATCACCATGTCACAGTTTCACGGAATCTTAATTGCTTTTGACATGCGAAAAGAGGGACCATCAGAAGCCGCATTTGAAGCATCAGGATACATGTCAGAGGAAGAAGAAGAGGTAAATTTTGTCAAAAATCTTGAACGGGGAACTGGACGATTCAAAGGTAAGCTACCTTTAAAATGCTTTTCATGTGGTAGAGTTGGTCACTATGCTGCTAGATGCCCTCATAACAAAGGAAAGATGTCTGAAGAAGGTAATAGAAGCTATTATACCCATGTTAAAAGTAATGACTCATTCAATGGTAGTGAAGACATTAGAAGTCTCATGGCATATGATAAGAAGAATGCAAAAACTGAAGAAGTTACCAAATTAAACGAACAATTGGAGACAGTAACCAGGGTAAGGGAGAAATTGCAGGATATAGTAAAAGATCAGAGCATAACAATTCAGAGACTTGAATCAAAGATCCTCTCTCTAAAAGGAGATCTTGAAAAATCAAAGGAGAAGAACAGAGAAGCTCTTGAAGAACATGAAGTGATCAAATTAAAGAAACAAGTGGAAGAAGGAAGAAAAGCTGAAGAAGACCTAAGGAAACAGTATCTGGAAAAGGAAGAACAACATCAGGTTGAGGTAAATATCTTAAAAGGTAAATTAGAAGAAAAGGATAAATTGTTGCAATTTCAAAATAGTACTAAGATTTTGGATGACATTCTTGGTAGTCAAAGATCTCCTAGTATCAAAACTGGTCTAGGCTTTTATGAATCTGTTGAAGGTGAATCTAGCTTACAAGGTGAGGCAAGAAACTCTAATGAGAAATCTGAAATGCACAACGAAGAGATGAGAAGAAAACCCCATCAACAGCCAAGGAGAGAAATTCTTCAAAGGAAATCTTTTACTCCTCCACTGAATAATGTTGAATGCTATGTATGCCATAATCTTGGACATGTTGCAGCCAGATGTAGAAGTAGAATGGTTCAAGACCATCACAAAAGATCATCACATCCCAGGTATTTCAGAGGATATTGCTTTGCTTGCAATGCATATGGACACAAAGCAATTGATTGCAATAGAAGGAACATGAAATATGTAAGATGTTATACATGCAACAATCTTGGACATAAAGCAAGGGAATGTAGGAGCAAATTTCAAAATTCAAAACAGGAAGACCATACATCATCACAGTTTCAGAAACAGAATTAGAGACAGAAAGGTGTGGCATAACTCAGTTAGCTGACATAACAGACACAGGGGATACTGAAAGTGAAGAAATTTAGTATTCCATCTTGCATATGCTGATATAATGAAGATAAGTCGCGTATATACACAAGTTACAGGCTGCATAGTCGCGTATATGGAGAACAGAAGAAAGGGCAGCAGAACAGACCCAGGAAATGGTTCGGTCATGATATGAAATGGTTGGCACAGGCTCAGGGGGAGCATATACTTCAAATATTGCATTGTTGGCATTATGGTTAGAAGCTGTTGATAAAGTTTATGAAGCTAAATGATACATCTTGCTGTTTGATCAAAAGGAATGGTATTGCAGGTTTGGATGCTGATGCTTATGGTGCAGATCATGAATGATAGTTATGGTTTGGAATGAATTGCTGGTTTTAAAACTTGCATTTTCTCAGGGGGAGCATGGATGGATTGATACAACTTGGCAGATACAAAGGGGAGCTCAACCAGAAACTTCAGCATGTACTCAAGGGGAGTATGGACAGCAGAAGGTATACCAAGGAAGAGAATATCTTGGTCCGCCCTTTGCCCTTGATGTCAAAGGGGGAGAGTGACTTGGTGTGGTGGTTGCCATCAAGTCCAAAGGGGGAGATTGTTGGCATTATGATTCAGGTATTGTCCTTGATGGCAACTCACTCAGAGGTTTGATACAAGTGATGGCAACTTAATCAGATGACAGATCAGAATGCAGCAGGTCAAGAGAGAGGTATACGTAGGTTGACCATGATGAAAATGCGTATATACGCGGGATAGCGGAGAAAAAGGTGCGTATACGTATACACGCAGGTTCACAAAAGGAAAAGCGCGTACATGGTTTTGGTCTGTGGTATTTGGTCCATGGTATTTTGGTATTGATCCATGGTATTTGGTTCAAAATGACGACCCCAGGTATTGGATCCATGGTATTGTTTCTACATGGTTTTGGACCATGGTATTGAGAGAAGCCTAACCTATATAAGGAGAAGATCATTAGGCAAAAGGTGAGAACAAGGAATGGATGTCTGACGAAGTGGGATGATCTAGTATTGCTGGTTATCGGTTTGTGTTGCTTGGCTTGGGTTGGATATGACAGTGAAGGTATAAGTAATTATCTTTAGATCTGTACGCGGGTTGTCTCTGGTGAAAGCGCGTATACACGTGGTTTTGATATAGTCAAGTAGCGTATGCATTATAAGATTTGGTGTTTCATGTTGCTGTTGATTCTAGTGGTTGTTGCAGTGTTCTAGGCTCTGGTTTGCGCTCTGTGTTTTGATGACAGGGTTTCAGTGATTCAGTATTGGGTGATTTAGTGATTTATGATACAAGTATAAGTTGATGATTGTATTGCAGCAATGATTATTTTTATGGATCCAGTCTGAAATTGATGAAACGTGGTCCCTGAAGAAAAGAAGGTTGCAGCCTTCTGTAGGTCAGCACCTACGTACTAGTATATCCACTAGTACAAGAGCTAAGGGTGTAGCTCCTTCCAGAAGTAGTGGAAAACGAGAGAGGGTTGTAGCCCTTTGTATGTTGAAGCCTGCGTGTGGTAAGGACTGCACCAGTACATGTAAATAAGTTTCTTATTAAAGGAAGAAAGAGACGAATTGCAACAGGTGGTTTTCACCCACATTGGGTTTCCACCTTATATCATGGTGTTCATGTGTGCTTCTTATGTGTGATGATCTGCACTATTTTACTACACCTGTTTACAGTTAATGTGGTTAATAATGTTCTGATGCATTTACTGAAGATAAGCTGACTGAATCATAAGATTACTACATGTACGCTGGTTGCATTTAACACAGTCGCGTATATACGCGGATATACTGAACTGAAGCCGCGTATATAAATATGAGTATGAAAAAGAAAAGTAACTGATTTGATAATACTGATTCACCCCCCCCCCGCCTCAGTATTATTTCCAACAACCATTTCGAGATGATATCCATTCTAAATTAAATGGTTAAACATTCACTTTACATAAGGGTTGAAACCAATCAGTTACCTTCTGCATGTTTTTATTTAGTTTTTTTCTAGATCATGAAGTACAGAAGTTGCTTGTATTCCATCTCAAGAAGGTTATCTTTCAAAATTGAAGGTTAGAGTAACTAGAAGTACTTCAGTTAATTTCATTCCCTATATTTATCTTAGCATGACTTAAAACTTTACCTTTTGATTTCAAGAATTAGATTCATGACTTAGGATTAATGACAAGATAGGACAGACGCTCTGTTTTTCCTTCTTTTAACTTAGATTTTGACTAGCTTTAAGCTCTCGGTTCACCTTTAGGAAGTTTAGATTCAGTTTCTCATAGTTCAGATTGTACATCATTAGGAATCAAAGAACAGAAACCCCAAAAAACAATATAAAATACAAAACAACGAAGTAAGAAGGGTTAACTAAGCACATACAGTGCACTACACTTCATCAGCTTACGAACCTTGGTTGATAATTTATGCAAGCAATTTAGGACACTAAATTGACTAAACACGTGGATGAGTATATTGTATAATGATCATGTTTCGGGCACTTCAGGGTATGTCACAGGGAAGTGCAGGAGGCGTGACAAAATACTGTGTAACAGATACCCCCTAAAGCATGAAGGTAGAATGAGGAGTGATGGCTGAGATGCTTTACGAGCTTTTTGGCAAGGATGAGGACACGCACTGTCAAGAGACCTACAAATTAAGGATGCAAATGCATATACATATCTAAGATCAAGACATGAATCCACGGCATGGACGCAACCATCCGGATGATGAAGACTATATGAAAGATCCATGGTATGGGTGCAACCATCCAGATAACAAGGATCATCATAAATATAAAGTTTCACGGTATGGTCACAACCATCAATATAGTAGAAACATGTGTACAATCATGAATGACATATAACTCCATGCAGCCTTAGTCATAAGAGACACGACTCAGGGTCTTGTGCTCCATCCTGACCTGATCAATGTACAAATCCCAACATGCGAATAAATGTGTTGAAGTAAAAAATGCTAGAAAACCACCTGATTACTGGCCAATGATGTGGACTGTTAACAGCTACGATAGAAACCACTGATAATGACAATGGCTCTTAAGGCACAATAGTACAATCCATGAATGTGATAATGAAACTAAAGTCGAAAACTCGTGGAATCATCCGATTGGAAGCCAATAATGAAGACATGTCTATAGATGCGAAGAACTGAGCACTAAGACATGTGAGCTCTAAGGTACTAAAAGGGAGTTCCTAAGTCATCTTCTTGGATAATGAGCTGAAGTCGACAGGGAGTGACCCATCGAAGGAGGGAAATGATGAATACCCCATCATCGACACGAAACAAGGAATAAAGTGGAATAATATTCAGGACTATAGAAATGACTCAAACAATGTATAGGTAAATAACTACAGATTTGACTTCTCTCGAACATATTGGCGACATGACTCTGGAGTGTGGCAGCATCTGACTCGGCATAAGACTAAAGGTCATGATGACAGTGTGGAATATTCAAATGAGAGGCAAAATGGATCACCCAAAGCTCGGAGATCAAGTGACTGAGTGAGGATATCCCAAACCCGACACAAGAGCAGAAGAGTGTCATGTTTAAGAGTGACATGTTGCCTATACAAAGGATATCTCATATTCATTTTTCCCCGCTATTTTTAGCGAGTACCCCAATTATTTTTATCACAAGCTTGAAGGGGATAGCATATGCTTTTCATGTAAGTTCATTCTTCGAATGAATCCATCCTAGTAATTTTTATGAGCCCTAGGAAGGAGAAGCTCAGTCTCATCATGGTAACGAGTCTTTCGTCATAAAATTTTAACAAGCTCAATCTAAGAATAGTTCGATATCTATTTTCCACATTTAGAGAATTTGAAAAAGGAACGGAAAAGAAAACTCTAACATGTCCCTTTTTGTAATTTGTCCCTCGAACTCGAAGAGGTAGAAAACAATATCTGAGGGAACCTCTTGACCATGTCGACCAAGGTGTACCTTTTTCGTAAATAGTCAATCTCAGCTCGAAAAAGGGGTAAATGTATACTGAGGTGACATCGATTCATTTACTTTAATGAGTTCAAAACGACAAGTACTCAACAATATTTTCATATTTTTGGAGTATGAAAGGATTTGAAAGGGAACTCCACCTGGAGGAACGAGTGGTATAAAAGGATAACAAAAAATTGGTTCCGGTAATGATGGAACTGCTAAAAACATGTAATGGTCAAGAGGTTGGATAATAAGACCACTCATCATAGATGTTCCTCATGAAAGGATAAAACAACCAAGTGAAAGCATATGATTGGCCAAAGAGATGGTGACGATGGAATGAAAAAACCAAGGCTTGTCTGGCACAAAATCGGCTGATAAAAACAACAATCATGAGATGTAAAGAGGGAAATGGTTTCATTTTTACACAAGCTTGAAACATGGGAAACTATGCTTGAAGATACTTGAAGATGGTTTTATTTTTCACAAGCTTAAAACATAAGAAAAACTATGCTTGGATTTGGTTTCATTTTTACCCAAGCTTGAAATGGAAACAAACTATGCTTGGGTTTGGTTTCATTTTTACACAAGCTTGAAACAAAGACAAACTATGCTTGAGATAAGTTTGCATGCCCCCAGAATAATGACTCAATTTGAGGTACATACCCCCCAAGCTTCATTTCATTCACCTAAGTAGACTACTGGTTACTAACAGGTGGATGGAATGAAGGTACACTTACAAGATCAAGTGAAAGAATCGACTGCGATTTTACGAGATCTAATCAAAGACTTGAATCAGAAGGGGATTTCTTTAATTTTTTAACGATCTTGACGCGGGAAAAGAACCATGTTCATGACACCTTATTTAATTTTTAACAAGGTTGAAATTGCAAAATAACTATCCTCATATCCCTTGTTTCATTTTTTATGGAGCTTGACACAAGACAAGGAACTTTGCTCCATTCACTCCTTCTCCAATTATAATGAATATCCTCTAAGCACAAGCTCAACATAGGGGTGCAAATAGACATAGACCAACCATTTGGGAATGGGAGAGAAGGAATTTATAGGCAGTGAGAGGGAGTTAGGACTCCTTCAAATATACAATTAGGCCCACATCTCAAGGAGGTAGCTCATAGGGATGCGACCAAGAGGTCAAATTAGGAGGATTCGACCTCATCTATGTGAAACCACCTCCAGCCCGCCGCTTTGGAAACTTATAGATCATGAAGATTCGCATCATCTTTAGGATAACTTCCTTTTTGAGACCATCGCGAGTATGCAAGGGAACATAGTGATGCCATCACAGGCCTAACACAGTCCAACAGGCGATCATCGCGGTTTTGAGCTTCATAAGGGCCTTGACCCTCATTTTAGGGTTTTAAGAGTTATTTCTTCATGGAAAGCTCCAAAGATTTTCCAAGCAAAGTTAAAGGATGGATCTAAGTTGTACAGATGGATGAGTATACTGTATAATGATCATGTTTCGGGAACTTCAGGGTATGTCATAGGGAAGTGAAGGAGGTGTGACAAAATACTATGTAATATTAGCATCATGACTCTTCTTTTTCTACCAATATAGCTTCATGCACAACCTTTCACTCCTCCAGAACAAGCCCTGAAGCAAGGGCTAAACGAAAGGAGAAAGGGAAAAAAGTAGAGGCTCAAACAACCATAGGCACCACCTCTGCAAATTCTACAACAATGTTGGAGGCAAAAACCACAGAGGAACAACTGCAAAAGGAAAGAACAAAACCAAGAAGCAACTATAACCCAAAAGCCAAAAAAATCTCGTAGTTGGAAATTCAAGACCCAGGGGTAGCTGTTTATAGAGACTATATGCAATAACATGCAGTAATATGCAAATTCATGTGCATTTGGCCCACAAAGAAAACACTAAATTGGTGAATCAAATCCAAATGGAAACCAAAGGAAGAAATCAGACTACAACTAGGTTCAAAGGGGATCTTTGCAGTCATCTTCAATCTCTTAGAAGATAGAGACCAAATTTTTTAGGGAGGACCCTACTTCTTCAACTTTGTAGGATTGTATATGAGATTCTGAAAAGAAAACTTCATGAAAACTTCACTCCTGAGAAAGAGGACTTCACTAGGGTCCTGGTATGGGTTCTCCTCTAATCCCTGCCAACTGATTATTGGGCTCCATTAGCCCTCAAAGGCATTAGAGACCAACTAGGTGAATATATAAAAATTTCTGAGGGCACATGAAGCGGGAATGATGTCTCATATGCCAAAATATGTGTTTACATCGATGTCTCTAAAGCCCTTCTAGAAGCCATAAAACTAATATTCAAGGATGAGGTCTAGCTCCATAACATTGAATACGAACACATCCCATTCTGATGTAGAAAATTCCATGAGCATGTACACCTCTTTACTAGGGATTGTCCACAAAATAAAATGCCTCAAAGAAGTTCAACAAGAAAAAGAATGAACATGGTTTCACCAGAGTAAGCACAAGGAACAAAAAAATAGGAAAACTAACATAAATAAAGAGCAGCACCAGGAAGCTAGCCTAAACAAATTTGAAGCTCTAAATAAATTGCAAGAACAACCACTCTCAAACAACTCAAATGACGAGGAGACCAAAGAGGATACACAAAATACAAAAAAATAGAGGCAAGAGGATCATTACTTGGAACACAATAACACAGAAGATGAGAATTTACAAGAAGACATAGAAATGGAACAAGTACTGGTGGACTCTACCTTGGAGGAAAACATAGTAAAAGTGGCATTGGAAGCAGTTGACCTCTTATCGACCATAGAGGAATGGATGAAAACAATCTGGTTGCGATTACAGAAGACTAAATCCAAAAAATCGAAGGAGCCTACCTCCTTCGAGAGGAATTAAAACAAGCTCAAGTCAAGCACCACTTGGAAACAACACAATTAATAGTATTCTAGCAAACATGGCAGTAGGAAAATACAACCCAAAAGGCCCAAGTCGAAAAATAGGAAGGAAAGCAACCAGTTAGGTTCTTCAGGAACTTGGCACCAGACTCATTAACGAAGGAAAGGTAAAGGCCCTAGCCCTAAATCCCACTCTTTACCAATGAATTGCATCTCTTGGAATATTAGAGGACTCAATGGTCCTGGGAAGAAAAGAGTCTTGAAAAACAGACTCCTAGCTGATAAACCAAGTATCCTATTAATTCAAGAAACCAAACTTGACATGGAAAAACTCACTCTCTTTCAAACAAATTGTTTCAAGGAATACAATTATATTGTGAACTCGGCCATAGGATCAGCGAGGGGAATCATGACCATGTGGAAAAGCTCTTAGTATGATCTTACCTCCTCAGTTGCCACAAAACATTCCATCACTATTGTTTTGAAAATCATTGGCACCAACGACAACATTTGTGTCAGAAATATTTATGCTTCACAAGAGTGGTGGAAAGAATCAAGATGTTGGAGAGCATAAGTAAACTCATTGATTCCATCCACCTACCTTTCAAAAATTTTGTGGGTGACTTCAACATGGTGATAAACCTTGGGGAAAATAAGGGTGGCAAAAGAAAACTTGATAAGGATTCTCAAGCCTTCCAATCCACCATAGAGGGCCTTAGTCTAATTGACATCCCTACGAACAATGGAATCTTCACTTGGAATAACAGACGAGGGGGAGACAGGAAAATTGCCTCCAAGCTTGATCGATTCCTTCTTTCATAAAAGATATATCTCACCTCCTAGGAAATGGAGGAAATAACTATTCCTCAATCAAGATCTGACCATTGGCCAATACCCTTGAAGGTTCACATTTCCTCTAGCTCGAAGAATAGACCCTTCACATTCGAATCCTTTTGGATGGAGCACCTAGATTTCATGGAAAAAATGAAAAAATGGTGGAGTAAATTGATGCCACAAACTAGAAACAAGATGTATAAATTCTAGTAGAAACTAAAATCCATCAAAAATGAGATCAAACTCTGGAACAAGGAAACTTTTGGCAACATCATCACTAACAAAAGGAACCTGGAACTTAAAATGGAATTCCTTCAGCAACAAATCATTAATGAGGGCATCACTAAACAAACGAAATAGGAAGAGCTTAATCTTCAAATAAACTGGGAGGAAAGGGTCTCTCAAGAAGAGAAACTTTGGCATAAAAAATCTTGCATTAACTGGCACATGGCCATTGAACTAAATCAGTGCTTCAACAATCTCCTAACTGAGTCTAGGACTAATCGGGCAAGGGCTATTCAGAAAATAATCAACAACATTCTGGCTATCCTCACTAAGGATCACAATAAAATGTTACTGAGGAAAGTTTCAATGCAAGAGGTGGAGGAAGTTGTTATGACTATGTCCAATGGTAAAGCGTCGGGTCTGGATGGGTTTATCATAGACTTCTACAAAGCCTATTGGCCTCTGTTAGAAAATGAGGTTCACGCCTTGGTGGAGGAGTCTAGAATTCAAAAATCTATTCTAAAAATCTAAATGACACCTTTCTAACCTTAATTCCCAAGAATGAAGGCGCTGACTCCCCGGACAAATTTATTCCTATAGCCCTTTGCAACGTCATATACAAGATCATCTCAAAAGCCTTGGCCAATAGAATAAAAACCATCCTGCCTCTTTTGATTTCCCAATACCAATCCGGTTATGTGGAAGGGAGGCAAATCCTGGATAACATCATCCTTTCCCATGAATTAATTCATTCTCTTAAAGTTTAAAGGAAGCCTAGAATGATGATGTTGTTGGACATGTCCAAAGAATTCGATAAAATCAGTTGGGAGTACATGAAATATGTCCTTGCAGCTTTTGGTTTTCACAAGGGTTGCATTAAATGGATTATGGTGATGGTTTTTGGGGCTTTCTTCTCGATTCTCCTGAATGGCTCCCCATCTCAACCTTTTGGCCCATCCAGAGGCATCTGTCAGGGGAATCCTATTTCTCCCTTCCTTTTTGTCATTATGGTCGAGGGCCTTAGCGGATTCATCACACTTGCCTCTTCCACCAATGCCCTATCTGGCCTCAAGCTTTATACCCCTGCTCCTCCCTCCACACATCAACAATCCGTTGATGATACCTTGTTAATGGGCCTCCCCACAATCAAAGAAGCCTTATCCTTCAAAGCCATTCTCTATGGTTTCTCTGCTGCTTCTGGCACCTCCATAAACCAAGAGAAGTCCAAATTATTTTTCTTTAATGCCCCTCTAGCAATCCAAAGGAACATTGCCAGAGTAATGGAATTTCAGAGATGCAACCTCCCTTCAAAATACCTTGGATTCCCTCTTACAAACAACACCCTAGCTCGTCCATCATGGGAAGATCTTATTACCAAAATGGAAAAAAGACTAGCTAATTGGACCTTCAGATCTCTCAATTTGGCAGGTCTTTTGGTTTTAGTCAAGTCTATGTTGCAGGCCATACCCCTATATTTGTACTCTACCATTGCAACCCCCAAATCCATCTCCAACACTCTTAGAAAATTTCAAAGAAATTTCATGTGGAGCGGCTCAGAAAAGAAGCAGAAGTGGTCATTAGTGGCTTGGGACAAGTTGTGTAAACCCAAAAAAGCAGGCAGTCTCAGTCTGAGGGACCCTGAGTTCTTAGGAAAAACCCTTGGAGCCAAAACGTGGTGGCAATGGATTGCAAACCCTAACTCCCCCTGAGGCATCATCTGGAAAGTGAAATATGTTCCTACTCACTCGCATGAACATCTCATCAGGCTCAATGGGACCATAAAGGGCTCTGCCATATGGAACTAGGCTTGGGACAACAGAGCAATCATACAATATCACAGTTTTTGGGAGGTGGGCAATGGGGATAAAGCACTCTTTTGGGAAGATGCCTGGAAACAAAGGTCAGATCTTAACAAAGATCAATTTAGACAGATTTGGATAAGTATGCAAAACAAGGGCAAGAACAGGGTCAACCAATACTGGAAACCTAGCAATGGAAGTGACAACTGGAGGGAATGGTTAGAAGAAAAAGATTGGCAACCCCCACCTAACCCTCTGGAGTGGCAGGAGCTCTCGAGCGAACTCCAGAAAAGACAAATTCAAGTTGATACCAATGAGGACAAGATCATATGGGGAAGAATCTGACTAGACACTTCAACTTAAAGGAATCTTACAGCGACATTGCGCTCCATGACCAACATCAAGTGAAGAGAAAATAACAGACTTTGTGGGAGAGGAAACACTAGCCAAAAATCACCCTATTTCTATTACTCATCATGCACAAAAAAAAAAATCTAACCTAGGACAACTTAAGGAAGAAAGGGTTCACTGACCCCTCTAGATGCAATCTTTGTGAGCAAACGGAAGAAACGGTTAACCATTTGTTGAACTAGTGCCCCTTCGCAAACAAGTTGTGGAATTGGGTCTATTTAATTTTCAAAGTTTTAGATAGGGATATCTTCTCCATCCTCAATACCTTTGAGAATTGGAGACCCTCCCTATCCCCCAATCCTCTAGTGAATAGAGCATGGAACCTTATAGTAGGTATCATTTTAGGGGAATCTGCAATCAGGAAGAAGTTGTACTATCCATAGTCAAGTAGCCTATCAAGGAAACAATGGCTTCTTCCACTCTTCAGAGCCCCAACAACCATCCCAATAGTTTGGAACTATGTATTCTTACCCTCCTGGATCTTCATCTCACCCAGTGCTCTAAGGCCTCAAGAATTTAGGGAAATCGGGGAACTACAGACCACTGGTCTCCCTCTGAGACTTTCACTCTCAAACTAAACTATTATGGTCCAGTGAAAGGTAACCCAGGCAAAGCAGGGTTCGGGGGTTTTTTCCGGAACTTGCATGGGGAAATCATATGGATCTATGTGGGAAATCTCGACAACATTACCAATAATGCAACAGAATTGCAGGCCCTAGAACACGAGCTGGCCATTGCCAAACTCTACAACTTTGGGCCTCTGATCATCGAAGGGGACACGACGTGGGCAACTCAGGCCAGCTGTGAAATACAACCAGACATGGAAGCTACTAGGGTGTCATATAATTGGCACCTAAACAGAATCCTCCAAAGGATAAAAGGCCACATATAGAAGGTGAGCGGGCTTCATTTCCAAGTTATCAGCTGTAAAGGGAATGACCTTGCTGACAGGCTAGCAAATGAGGGTATAGTGGGCAACTATTGTTTACGATCGTTGGCTTGGTCTAACCTGGAGCACGATAGACTGTGTCAGCAATGTGAGACCATCAATGAAAAGGCCAATCAGAATAATGGGTAATAACTACTTTGAGATCTCTAGTCTCAATAATTATGATAGTAGTTGCTTGGCTAGAGGTAGTATTAAAGGAAATCTTCCCTGTGTCACAATCCCAATGTCAGTCATGCTAAAGGAGCTAATAGAAGCTCTAAGTCCCCTCTAGGGCACCATCCATCCATCCTATCATCCCCCTCTGGTACAACCTCCCTCACCAAACTCTCGTACCTCCCACTACCAACATTCATTCCCCACCTCTGATCACTCTGCCCCTCGATGCTCTCCATCCCCTATGTATACCCCCTCATACCTACCACTCCTCGTCACCCTGTTTGCTCTTGTGTCTTGTTTCTCTCGGATCCCTATCATTTTCAACATGTTGATCCCCCCTCCCCCTCTCATGTTGCCCAGGCGTGGTTCAAGCCCGACCCCCCATCGCAGTCATGGCCGCGGCCGTGTCCCCTCCCATTGGAACAACCTGGGTTCTCTGCCCACCACCAGAGCTGAATCTTCTACCAGGAGAGCAGCCCTGAATTATGCCATTGCTGTTAACCTTGAGACATAGGAATGTATCACTAACTTGGAAGCTCAGGTGAGGGTCCTTAGACGAGGGGTGTCCTCGGAAGAGGTGGCAAAGAAATTTGAGTGGGTCCCTGACCCAAGTCTCACCAGGGCTAGGGAGAACCTGTACACTCGCGCAATTGACCTCTCCTGGCAGTTAAAAACGCTCCTCGGTCTAGTGATGTCAGAGTAGGTCGAAATGTCCAAGGTTGTGGAAGAGAAAATTTATATGCTTACAGACAAGTTTGTCGTCTACGTTGAAGCATTGCACCATTATCGCTTTGTTACTAGGGAATCTCTACACTACACAACGCTGAAGAAATGTGCTACCACAGGGTCTGATCATCGGCCGAAGGCTCTCCCAGCCTAAAAAAAGGAAGCAAGAGGCGCTTCCTCTAGCCATTCAATGACCCTAGTTGCGCAGGAAGGCAACTCTCAAGAGCTTCCCATCAGCCTGGATGAGGACCCTACAGAAGGAAATCCTTAGCGCCCGAGGCAAACTTCCTTTTTTGACATGTTACTCTCTCTGGCTCTCAGTGGTCGAAGAGCTCTCATTGGCAGGCAAGGTATAGGCAATAAGGAATTTCGGGGCAGTCGTTCCTTTTTCATTGTCACCCCTCGCTACTGCTTCATGGAAGATAGTATTAACACGACGCTTTGTAATTTTTCTCAGAAAATCTCAGAATTCTTTTTTGAAAGCTTCAATGTAAATTTGTTCCATCGAAAGCCAAAAAAACATGTGATGTTGGCTCTTGTGTTAGAGTATTTTGCTCACACAACCCAACTTTTTGTAAATACAAATTTTATGTAGTAATATAATCTATCTTATTCACACAAAAAATTATTAATAATTAAATTAAATTTATAAAAATCAAATAAATTAATAACATAATTTAACTAATAACTACTCGTTTAACCCACTAAAGCAAATTTGATTTTAGAGAAGAGTTTCAGCTTAATTGGGTTAATATACCCACTTACACTTTTAATGAAAGGGTTCTCCAATTTGCGTATCAAATTATAAAAATAGTAAGACAGTTAACAAGAAAAACAAGTGAAGTTTTTATGATTTTGCAACTATTTTTTAATCCGCGTGCTTTACTATTCAACGGCCTTGCAATAACTAGCCTAAGCTCAATCTATAGATCTACTTATCACAACATAATCTATATAAATCTACTCACGACTCCTAATTTATCACATGGCTTGGAACTCGGAATTACGACAAAACAGTGGAATGCCTTAATTGACTAATTATGTGTCCTAAATTTGTACTTTTATGGTTATAGTGTCAATGAATTAACAATTGGAAATAGGTATATTTTAATTACGAGGCTTTTAAATCATCTTTGTGTTAGCTTGGGTATTAGATATTTATATTTGTGTATTAAAAGATTTTGGTTTTGGTTAACAAATTGTTTTTCAAAGACATTTTGTATTTGTGGATTTATGATCTGGTGTAATTTTGGGTTTTTTAAAATTCTCATTTAGAAAAAGATATTTATATTTTTAATGGTAAATAATTTTTAAAATATTTTTATATGTGATATATTATTATTTTTATTATCTATATTTTTGATATTAATGAGCAGTTTTGATATTAATTTTGCCCCAGATACAATAAAATACTTAGAAAATGTTTATATGGATTTTAAATTTCAAGTTCCTTAAAAAAGAAGAAAATGGAAGTTCTAAAATTTTGATCCAGGAAACCACTGCTAACAAACATTTTACTTACCAAACGACAACTATATGCTCTCCGAAATTGACCATACAAAAAGACAACTTTACAATATGATAACATAGTTCAAGGGGGTATCATCAACGAGAGGCATGTTAAGGTCAACTGAAATTTTTTCATTCTCGCATCTAAAAGAATTGCTTGTTATGGTGTGTTGTTCACTGACTGTCCTCTGCAATTGTAGCTCTTCTAATTGGCAATGCAAGGCATCGATTTCATCTTCCTATTAATTCACTTGGGCTTTGAGAATTTATAGTTCCTCAGCCAAAAAGGAGATTGAATTGGACTGTTGATGAGTCCTCCATTAGAGGTCTTCGTACTCAACGTGATTATCGACAGGGAGGTGCAGACACTCCTTGTAGGCACATATGCCTCTTAAAGCACCTACGGGGTTCAAAATATGCACCATACGAGACTTGCCAGAGGAGAGGACGGAAAGGTCGAGGAGGGCCAAGAGCCATATGGGCTCGGAGCTTCAACTAGGGGAGCAAGAAAGAGATGACAGACTAGCAAGCGAAGGGGAAAAGAAAGAGTCGAATTTTGAAGAGGGGGGAGGACTGGGGAGCTCAAGGTACAAGGAATTCAATGAAGAAGAAGGAGAAAAGGGAGCAAAAAACAAGAAAATTTGAGAAAGAAGCAAAAGGAAAAACATTTCCATGCAATATTCTACATCTGAATTGAAAAGAAAACAAAAGGAGAGGTACCTTCGCAAGACTAGCGATCCAAAATTAACCTGAAGATTTTCGTGAAGTGAAGCCTAGAACAACCACTGCTCAGAGGATGGAGTGTTGAAAACTCTCAAGCCTGTAGAGGGGTCCAACACTCTCCAGATAGGCCATTTATTCCGCTAAGAAGGAGCCCAAAATTCCCCCTTTGAACCTCCTAATAGACCAAAGAAAAACTAGAGTAGGAGAAATCACATCTCCTAGCTAGGCGTAGGATAATTTTGGTTTCATAATCGAGCAGTAGCATCCATGGAGCCCCAATTATATCCTTGCAATCCAATCCATCATCACTACACAGAACTTGCACCTCTTGCTATCAACTAGTGCAACCCCTTGGCAATTACCATAACAAGCAATGGAAACTTCTCAAACTAGAATTATCCCCCAACAATAAGAAGATTTATCACAACCCCCATAAAAGCATAGGTTTCCTATAACATGGAAATGAATCTCCTAAACACAGTCCATAGATTTGAACACAAGACCCAAGAGCTCGCACACAACAAGGATATCTTCAACATTGAAGTCCATTAATGCCCACCACCCTGAAGCTATCAATAAAACATGTATGATGGCGAGAACAAGTTGCAACAATGTTCGAAGAATGAACTTGCCACATTTGAGGGATGAAAGGGGCATAAATATGCATGGGATGATCTCCCTTCGCTCGCCACCACATCCTTATATATAGGCCTACAAGACACTTCATAAACCTTATAACTTCCAATGTAAGTGGAAGAGGGGGATTTAAGGGTGTTTATGTTCATGCCCTTATGGTTTTCCTTTCACTTTGTAACATATCCATAAGCTCTAACATTTCTTAAACGAGAAGGGATTTTGAAGAAATAATTCATGGAATAGTTTTCCATCTTGGCTTACCATTAATGATGATATGTCTTGCTTCTTCTAGAAGACAATCTTGATTTGCTTGTGCATCTGCCTCCTTATTTTGACTTCTCAATATGTGATAGAAGGTTGAGGTGATTAATCTTAGGAAGAGAGTCTCGTTGTAAATGTTTAATGGTGAGAAGGGAATCTCCCAATATTACTATCTTAGAGATATTCATTTCTTTAGCCAAGAGAAGCCAAAGTAAGAACTCATACATTTCAACCACATTGTTTGTCCTTTTTCCAAGTCCCCAAAAATACTTAACTTCTTAGTTTCCCTCGAGACTGAAAAAAATCCTTCCCCTCCTACTACCCCTTATTATTTTTATTATATTAACAATGTAAAAAGCTATTTTTTTTAATAATTCCCCATATCTACTTAAATAAATCTCAATACCAAATACTTATAATTCTACATTAAATTGTGAAAAAAACTTCTCTTCAATTTTTAATTATAAAAAATAAAATATGAAAGAATTAATTTCAATTCTTTTAACCAATCAAAATTATATTGAATATTGAATATTAATGATTATTTTTATATAAGTCATATAAGTTATATTTTTATATTTATTCTTTTAACTTTTTTAAGAAAACAATTCAGATTTTTATTATATAGAAGTAAAATCACAATCTTCATATACTATTGTATTCCTTATTTCCCCATTTGTTCACATTATATTTAAGTTATTATCCATCTATTAAGTAGCTTAATTTGACATAATTCAAGGTTTTAGAGAATTCATTAACATTTCAAAGGTTGTATGCCATCTTTATTGATTTGATAAAAGTATAATTGTAATTTTATATCTATATGTAAGATTAAAAAACTATAGAGGTTTTAGGATAAATATTGAATTGGAGGAAAAACTTAAAAAAAAATATAGCCCTCATTCCTAAAGATTTTATGGAGTTCCATAAGACTATCTTCCATGGTATTCTACCATTTGGACAACTCTAGGGACAAATATATACTTTCCTTGGAAAGTGGATCAACATGATTATTGAGTCCTTGGTAAATATGACAAATATAGAAGGAATTAAAACCCTTAACTATTTGCTCAAGTTGAACACCAAATATTGTAAGTTTAAGATTTTTATTGCTTGGTTACCATTCATCGAGTTAATGACCAATAATTAATCACCAAAGACTTGAAGATTTTTCAAACTTTAACTCTGAAGATCTTCTTAGCATTTTTTTTTTTTTTTATGTTGGAAGTTCAATCAAGTTATTTGTTACTCATACATTGCATGCATTTAAAGTGTAGGGTTGATCGAAGATATACAACAGCACCCCTAAACTACAAAGATTATTTAGGCCTTGGCATGCCTCGTTGAAGACGCTCTAACCTATGCTTTTGTTTATGAGCAACTTCTCAACCTGCAAAATAGCTTAGGAGTATCAATGAATCTTAATGAGTTGAACAATATTGCCAGCAAAGGAAAACCTGGAAAGTGGCAATATAATTCTCCATGAAGACCCAACTATTACAACTCAACCATACCCCCATAGAATTAGGGAATGGATGGCTATAAATGATTTCAATTCTACTCAAACAAAGACTCTTTTGACTAAAAATTAGCTCAATCATATGCTAAATGAATAAACACAGGACAAATAGGTGGATTGTCATTTCATATGAATTCATACATAAAATACAAAAAACAGAGCCATGGATTGAACAATTTTGATGTGCCTCCCACCTTAGAAATTTATTCTTGAAATAAAACCACATGAAGAGCTTCATCTTTTTGCCCCCCTTTTCATTCAAAATCCACTTCCACCACCCTAAAGAAGAACCTTGTATTCATGTTATCATGGAGAGATAGTCGATTTTTATTGTGTAGCCACACCCTCACATTATTCTTCATCCAAACCAAACTATTAGGTTTCTCGCTTATTCTAACATGGGTCCTTTTCAACTCCTAAGCAAAATGCCTTTGGTTATCTATTATAATCTCCTGCAAGGCCCAAGAAATTAGATGATTTCCAAGCCTAAGCCCCAAGTGTTAATGGGATCACTAACACTTTTCAACTATCTTATTCCTTGATCCTACGAATATTCAACCAACTCAGGTGATAATTTTGTTTGAGGTCCACACCCCATTATTGAATCTATATAAACTATTACCAATTCCCTTCTATCCACTTTCCATCCCAAATATCTACCAACTAATGGAAAAGAGATAACCAAATCCTTCCAATTTGTTCACCTATTCTTCCATACCTTAACCTCTCTACGCAATCCAAATTAATAGGTGTTTGGATATAGATATTTGGAGCTGATAAGTTTAGACCAAACATTTTTTTTAGTTATGATATTCTAGACTACTTTTCTTGCCAACACTGAACCAAAATTGTGTAATTTTTTAAGGCCCCATCCACCCTCATCCTTAGGTCAAGCAATAGACTTCTAACTTACCCAGCTAGTGCTCTCTTATCCTTCTTAACCACTCCAAATAAATTTTGTTCACAACTTCATTATCATCCAACACTCCTTTTGGAATGGAAGCCAAAACATGTTTAATTTATTGGAGGCTTCCAATGCTACCTTGATCAAAGTTAGTTGGCCTTCTTTAGATGGCTAATGATTGCACCAATGATGAATTTGATTCTCCTCCTTCCCTAGAAGCCAAATGTAATCCTCCTTTCTGTATACATTTGGTCTTATCATGTATCCCAAATACTTAAATCCTTCCCCAAGCTCAACATCCTATAAGTGGAACACATTTAAGAGCTCATGGTTTAAATTGTCCCCTACTCCATTGAAACAAAGAATCAATTTCTCCTCATTTAACATCATACCTATAGCTAATTGAAAAAGTTCAAGGATCTTCTTTAGGACATGCCCTTCTGTCAAAGTACCCTTAGTAAAAATTAACACAACATCATGAATAATATGTGACATAGCATAAAATCCAAACCTACTTTGACAACTTCGAGTTTCCCTACTCTTTTGACATCTACAATCACCTAAATTAATCCTTTCACCACAAGAATAAAAATATAGGGGAACAATGGGTACCCTTGGTGCAAGCCTTACTTGGCACACAAAAAAGAGAAGAGGTAGATCCATTCAAAAAACCCTTAGGTCAAATTTTTCCACCATAACACTTTGTTTTTTCATTTTAATGATATGAAGTCCTTCTTGTGTTGCACCTTATGCATTACGACTTTGATTCCCTTTAAAAAATTTAATTGTTCTAAGAGGATGACCAAGGAAAACCATTCCTTGAGCCCAACTTCTAGTATTTTCATCACTATCTCTATTAGCATAGTTGCACAAATAAATTGGTTGAAAATATCCATAATTCAATGGTGAATTCACCTTTGGTTTCAAGGCTATAAATATGGAGTTAAAGGTAGTAATAACTAAACTAGATGCCCTAACCTCCTCAACCACCCACAAAAGTTCTTATCCTATTAGATCAAAGAAAGAAATAAAAAATTCAACCGTCCACCCAATTGGGTCTAAAATTTTAGCTTACTAAAAGGTTGAAAGTATTCCCTCCAAGTTTGTCAATCCCGTTTCAACAAATAGTTCCTCATTGACCTCCTCAATTACTAGTCTTGGAAAAATAGCCTACCTTAATTACCTCCACAAGATTGGCTCTCTCTGGTTCCTTATAGATGATGGTAAAGTGGTGAATTTGCACATCCACTAAGTTCTTAAACCCCTAAAATCCAACTCCACTATCATCTATTAATTCCCAAATTGTGTTACCATTTCTTGTGACTTGCAAACTTGTGAGAATACTTTGTCTTCTCATCTATAGATTCAAACCAAAGTGATCTACTATTCATCCCCCACTCTTGCTCCCATTCTTGAAGTAGTTTGGACCTCCTCGCTTCTAAATCTACCAACTTCTCTCACTCCACTGTAGAGAAAACTCCCCCTAAGTTTACATTGTACAAAACATCAAATATCTCATCCACCTCTTTCAAGATATGATCCCTTATGCCCTAAAACTAACCATTCCACCACCTTTCTTTTAATCTTTTCCAAGGAATCTACCAACTGCTTGCTTGTCATAAACCTAATTATGGATTAAAAGCCACCCACCCACCCTTTATTAGACCTATGAATTATTTGTCCTATATTGAGCTTGGATTAAACTTGAACCAAAACAACGACTTGTCCTTAGATCTTGAGAATTCCAAAAAGATAGGGTTATGTTTGAGTCATTTCCCACTCCATCCCAACTTCTATAATTACCCTAACTGCAAAGGAACCTATCCTTCACTAGGAAGTAGCCCAATCATTTTGAAACACCTACAAATCTTAACCTCTTATTTTTCCATGTAGGTTTTATTTTGAGAGGCTCTATGACATCCATTAGGTTGGAGCTCCTAAATAGGTGATGAAAGTAATTTGTATATGCCTTTGGGAAAGCTCTAACTCCCCAAAGATCCTTGTGACTTAAGGTGAAGTTCAAATCTCCTCCCACAATCAAATTATCCTCCATAAGTAGAGAGTAGGAAAACAAACGATCCCAAAAAAACTTATTCTTTTCATAATGCCCATAAGGATTTATAACTAATTGATGCAAATTCAAGTCTTATGATTTGAACCTTTTTAGTAGACTTGAATGGAAAAAACAAGATCTAGTTAGTTTGAGCACAAATGTCCACCCTATTATTATTCCTCTTGACAAACACAAAGCATCCACCCACAATAATTCCCAGTTTGAAGACAATTTTCTCAAACTTTTGAAGATCATCTCCTCTTTACACGTTGTTTACTAAATTAAAATAATATTAGGTTTCTCTAATTCTATGGAGGGAAAGTGCTTTCAAAGGGATACCCAACCCTATTAATATCCAGAGAGAGGATTTTCTTTAGTAACTTTGATTGTGGTTTGTTCGTCTCTAAGATCCTAGGGTTTATTTATTTTTTGTTTCCATTTAAGCACCTTCACAACAACTTTATTTTAAGCATGAAAAAAGGGGACTTCATGCTCACACCTAATTTACCTTGTCCTCCTTTTGGGTCTAGACCTAAGCCTCCTACCATAGTATCATCATCAAATCCCACCATTCCTTTTGACATCAACTGATAGGAGTTTCTGTACAATCCTTCTTCTAACAAAGAGGATTAAGAACTCGTGAGTGAGACCTTTTGAATTCCAAAGCACTTTGGTGGGGATCACTTACAAATCCTCACGAGGTGGATGTGTGGAAGACTATTCCATGGTTTTAGTAAGTGATTTTCCCCCCAAACGCCCTCCTCCTTCTCCATATCTCTAAGTTCAAACTCCCCTTCATCCAAGAGAGTGGTGACAAGAGAGGGAACATTGCAAGACTTACTAGAAGATAGATGTAACATTTCCAATTCGTTTAAGTTGCCACCACTTCCACTGGTTGTAAGAACCTCTACTGTTGGGCCAATCCTATCCTATCCTTGACTAGAGTTTAGGGGAAACACCTGCCACCTTTAACCATTCCTTTGGTTCCCAAGTTTTCAAAAATATCTCTATATGGATCTTTGCAACCTTTTTCCCTAGAGGCTTGGAGGAGCCAATTATGCTAGCAGAGCTCTCTCCCTAATCTTTAGACCACATGACTCTTGCTAACCATTAAGGAAGTCGAATATAACTAAGGAATACTTCCCATTATCAATATGTTGAGGTACCTCTAAAGAATCCTTTATCGATAAAGAAACATCACATCTCGGTCTACTTTCCAAAGGAGGCCTCAACTTGATTCTCTCCACACTTTCTTAATGAAAATTTTCTCATAGTCTTCAACCATGTGCCCAACGATATGAAACTACACACATCTAAAAGGGATGTTTCCATATTCCAAGGTCTACATGAACTCTCAGTGACCACATTCAACGTCAATGCTCTCCACCAAGCCTTCTAACTGATCAATTCTCACTAAAACCCTTGCCACCTTCCTATGCACTAAGTATTTATATGGTGGATCCACCATTGGAGTCTTGCCTAGGTGGCTCCCTAAGCTTCATATAAATTGGTCAATCCATAGTTCAAATGGAAATCTTGGAAGTTTAACCCATATGGATGAGGACCTCATCACCTCCCATCTAAGGTTAAAGAATGGCTGGCATAGCTTGAGGTTGAGAGGTTAAGTGCCCCAGTGCCATTACCTATCTAGAATTTTTACTCATCCTCCTTAGATTTCAAAACAAAGCATAACCATCCCCTAGCAAGGAATTGGAAAATTAGGCATTGTCCAACCAAGCTCCCAAAGAGAAGTTTAGCCACTATAATATTGAGGCTCTAGAAAGTGAAATCCCAAATGAACATCCTACCAAGGCCTTCCCAACATAATCGAGAGCTTGTTCTAGTCCAAGGTCCTCCCCAATCATCATCTTAACTCGATCATCCTTCCTTTTAACCATCTTTTTCCTTTTCTTTGATCTCTTTGGCCAATCTAGCTCCTTTGCCTTCCTAGAACAAGACTGTGCAATCCCTACTAAGTCTGCTAGCCTCAACAAAGACACCACAAAAAACTCCATCAAAACACAATCATCTCTACAAAACCCTCTATCACCTTCTAGAGTATCCTAAAATCCTTCATCCTTCATCACCTACCTCAATGAGTGAATGAAAGCCATAATATGGTCATTTGTGTGAGATTGATTTAAAATAATTTTTTGGGCCTCATCATCATATGATTCAGTTAGGTCAAAATTAAACTCCTTTCCATTAGTGATACACCCCCCTAACCTGGCTACTTAAACTTCCACCACCTCAACTTCTAAATCACTAGATCTATTAAATCAAGGGCCCCAAAGCTTGTGATATCCTATGTATGCCTTAAATGTGCCATCTATTCATCTCTCCTTAACACACATCCTCATCAATTTCAATTCTCGAACCAATCACCACCCTCGCTTCCCTCAACGCTACCATGAGTTGTTTGACCAAATTTGAATAATATCCTTAGTGTCCACTTGGTTAAAGCCATAATCTACTAATTCTCCATCCAATATGAACCTATCAATTTTTTTTAAAAGATTTATCTTATCACTAAAAAACCTAAAACCCATTGTTTTTTGAACAATCCTCCATAACACCTCCTTATCTTCCTTTGAAACATAAACCTATCCCATTTATCATTCCCACCGCCTCATCTTCCCTCAATCGTGCCACCTAATTGTTTGACCAAGTTTGAACAATATACTTAATGTCCACCTAATTCAAGCCATAATCCACTAATTTTCCATCCTACATGAACCTATCTAAATTGTTAATAAAGTCTAACACGTCATTGAAAACCTATGTCTTAAAGGTTTTTTTGATAATCAACCGTAACACCTCACTATCTTCTTTAAAACATAAATCTCTCCCATTTATTCTTCCTACATAAATATAAGTTATATATTTAATTTTGATTTCAATAAATTTATTTTTATCAATTTATCTGTTCACGATACACATGGTTTGGAATTGGAAACTAAAAAACATAGTCGTATGCTTGAATTCAATGTTTGATATATAAATATATATTATATAAAATTCAGATCAAAATAATTTTTTAGTTAATCGCAACATTTTTAGTTAATCGCATAGTTTAGGAAGTACACGCTTTGTTTGGTATGCCGATGTTTATTTTATGATTTGGTAGTTTTATGTTTGAATTGACTTTTTTAAATATATGGTAACGAAGGTGGTTATAACGTTCCGAATTATAAATTAAATGTAGGGTAACGAAGGTTGTTATAACGTTTGTGATTATAAAGTAAGATATTTAATGTAAGTTTGAATTAATTTAAAAAAGAAACTAAAATATATCTATGTGTATTTATATTTATTTAGATAATTTGAGGGATAATATTAAATTTTAAGATTATTTAAAATTTTTTATTATTATCGATTATTTATAGGAAACTAAAAAAATTAGCTGTATTTTGAATTGACCATTTAACTTTTGAATTGACTACTGTTAACTATTGAAAATATGTACACGACTTAAATTTAAATAGTAATTTATTATATTATAGAAACGTATGAAATTGATTTCTTTTATAAAATTCAAAATATTATTATTATTATTATAGAAGACATTAGTGAAACATTATATGAATTTGGATGTTTTTTTTATTCAAAATAATAAGAAAAACAATTTTATTTTTTTATAAAAATATAGATTTAAACGTTAAAAATATGTTATAAAAATTTAAAATTTAAGATTTCATTTTATTATATTATAGAGGACGTAGTTTATATAAATTGAATTTTTTTAGAAATTCAAAATAATAAACAAAAATCTTTATTTTTATAAAATGGTAAATATGAGAAACCAAAATATTTTTTCGTATAAAAATTAGTAAAATATAAATTTAATGTGAAATATTATAGTCCTTAATTTAAGATGTTATATAAATTTGATGACTTTTTTATTATTATCTCTATATCAACTTCAGATTTTAACAATCAATAATATAATAATTTTTTTTTTCTAACCAAAATTTGAAAAATATAAAAAATATAACAATACTTAATCATATTATTATATTTAAAATAAATAAATAATTTAAAAAATAGTCATATGTTTAAATTGACTTTACAGAATAACAAAATGAAAATAAAAAATATATTATCCAAATATATAAGAAATATTTAAATAAATTAAATATCCATAAATATTTGCTTAAAAATATCCTCTATCTCGCAAACAATTAAAGAAAAATGCATGTACATAGAAATTCGGCAATGTGAACCCTATGTTTGTAATTCCGGTTAAAGAAAACAAAAAAATAAGTCGACAAAAAGCTGTCAAAGCTGTGCGGCGGAGGGCGGGGCAGGCGCTGGCGCTGCTTTGTTTCATCCTTTCTACGCATCCTCAATTTCTGCCCTGCTTTTGGGGCGAGGCATGATGACGTGCAATGCACGCCTTCACGCTTACCGTCACCCCCATCATCTCTTCCTCTAATCTCCGGTGGTGCCAACCCCACCGGAAGTTAGTGGCCACAAGCCCCCGGAACATATTTTCCGCTCCACTTCCACATTTGTCGGGTGCAGACGGTGCCCAATTTACAAATAATGAATGTGGAAATCACCTTTATTGGTCAAATCAGAACATAACTCCACCCGGCCTGGCATCCTCGTCGGGCCACTCACTCAACCTCGTACAACGCGACCAGTCGTTATAGGGATAAAAAGGCCCCGTTACTTCACTAAGTTTCTCCACTCTAGTAGGTAGTATAGCTGGACTGGGACTTGGCTCTTCTGACAAAATTCGCAGCGGCCAGGTAGCTATTAAAGAGCAAGAAGAAAGGCCATGCACACAGCCTAGGTTAGCAGCAATGAGGATGGAACCCAGTACCTTCTCTTCTTCTTCCCTGAGTTCTTGCTCCTCTTCCCGAATCCTGGTGGACAATATTATCCACGAGGAGGAGACATTAGCATGTGTAAGTGCAGCTCCAGAAATCCCTAGAGAATCCATGGAATTTCTCGCTCGCGCCTGGAGTCTCGCCCCCTTGGAGCTCTCAAAGGCCTCAGCCCCATTACATCCCCATGGTAAAGATAATGATTCAACGCTTGCTCAACCGAATAGTAATAAGGAAGCACGGGATTCGGCACCTCCTGTAATGAATTCTTTTACTTTCGGATCAGGGGTCACTTCCCAGCTGGTTTTGGATCACATTCTATCACAGTCTGTAAGTTTCTGCTCAATTATTTTCATTTCAAATAATTCTTTACAGTCCTTAGTTCAATTTCTGTTTTTTTGCCTGTGGATTGAGTTAGATTATGTTATGGATATCTGGATGCTATTAGCCATGGCTTGGAGGTTACTTTTAATGCAAATTAATTAGGTGGAAGTTATTAACAGGATTCATCATCCCCACCGACGATAACGACGACGCCATCATCATTATCATCATCGGGGAGGCTATCTGAAAGTAGCAGCGATCCACTGATTACTGCAAAGAGAACTCGTTCGCTCCCCGGAAGTCCTCCAAGACAAACGGTTCATCTCCACATTTTCCCCCTTTTTCTGGTCACCTGAATTGTTCTTTTTTTAAATGTTTCTTAACCCTTCTCCAATTTGAGAATATTAGTGCCAGCATGTCCTTTTCCTGCTCTGAAATAGTTGGCTTATGATACTGTACTACTCAAGAAACATAAAGCTCTTCGAGAAGCTTTTGATTAAAGTGGTGTATCCCAGTATTCTTTATTTTACTTTTTTCTTTTTTAATGTAACTATCACCCTAACCTCCAACTGGTAGCAAAGGTCAAAATTCAAGGCCTTTTAAAAATCACCCAAAACTTATCTCTGCGCTACTCATTGGATCAAAGAATTAGCAAAAGGCGGAATATATCTTTGATATCTGAAACTGTTTGGAAAAACAACTCTTACCTACCCTTGAACTAAGACATGGCAGCTTCAAAGGTCTTTTCTGTGAAAATTTGAAAACAATAATTATATATATTTTAAACCCTAAATAATCTGCTCTGTGGCAAATTATTTCAAAGCAATAATCATAAACCGAATGGAAAAAATCCTTGGAAAGTTCCGCCCATCGCAAAACTTGAAAACAAGTTTTATAAAATTTCTGATAGCATAGCTTGATGCATGTCAACCTTTGGTTTTGTAGGGAGCTAATATAACAGTCCCTATTTCATGCTATTCAACCCTATTCAGATCATGAGTTTGCTATTTCACAATTTGTAGGCGCAAGAAAGCCCAACAAGGGCGAAACAATCTTAATGGAGGGATTAAATTACTCCGCTTTACCATCCCGTCAAGATGCCTTTAGCAATAATTACTAATTTCGATCTTTTGGTTTTCAAAGATTCTGAATACTGGAAACCTTGTTAGATACAGGCACGGTGAAAATGAATAACAAAATATCATAACTAATGTGATTTCCCTTGCATCGAATCGAAATGCTATGAATGTAAACTTTTCTGAAATCTAAGTAATAGTAGGCCCGTGATTTACGCAAAATAATTATTGTATTGAGTAGGATAGATATGCTCTTTAGGCTTTGTACCAATGCTTATTCATGGGAAGACAATGTAGTCTCTCATGTGATGATCTGCTATAATGTTAACTCTCCTAGATTCGAAGTAATAGGAGCTCTGTGATTCCACAAGAGAATTATTGTATTGAGTAGGATCGTATAGTTTTTAGTCTTTATACCGTTGCTTATTCATCGCAAGACAAAGCAAGGGAATCTAGTCTCTGATCTGCAAGATGTTAACGGTTTGAAATTCTGGCACTAAAGTGTTGTTTTTGTATTTTCATTGTAGTTTGCTAGAAGTTTCAACCCAATAAAACCTCCAATGAGAGGGAAGACAGTGGGAAGGTGGTTGAAAGATATGAAAGAGAAGAAGAAAGAAGAGGGCCGTGTACAGAATGCACAGGTGCATGCAGCCATGTCGGTGGCTGGAGTGGCAGCTGCAGTTGCAGCAATTGCTGCAGCAACTGCAGCTAATTCTGGAAATGATGGTCAGTCCCAGACAAGTATGGCAGTAGCTTCAGCGGCGTCTCTTGTGGCAGCAGAATGTGTTGAGGTTGCGGAGTCTATGGGGGCAGATCGCCAACAATTGTCTTCAGTGGTAAATTCTGCTGTCAATGTGAAAACAGCTGGAGATATTATGACCTTAACAGCAGGTGCAGCCACAGGTATTCAATATTGATCTATTCTTTGTTCTTTTTATTAAACCTGATATATCTGTTAATGGAAGGGATTTGAATCTCATCCCTTCAATAAGTACATGCAAAGGCATCATTACATCAAAAGAGGCTTCCCACTATCTCTACCCATACAAGAAGTGTAAGTGCATAAGATCCAGGTCCTACACCAATCTTGATCTACTTGCCCTTGCTCTAGATAATTTTTCTCAGGTTTTCAGTGTTCATTCCAGAATTCAAACAGCTTTCTGCTTTGTAAATTGAGAAGGGGATTTGTTCTGCAAACTCCCTTCCTTGTAACAAAAAGCAGTTTCTTTTGTCACTGGAGTTTTGCTTCAATGGTAAAGCAGGGGTGTTTCATATGTCCACGAGGTTCAAATACCTGAGACATGTTTTTTCAAACAGGCCTATGTGTGAATGGGGCAGATGTATAAGGAAACATTTCAATAAAAGAAGTAATACCATTTGCGGCATCTGAGCTTTTTACTAACAAATGCTGAGTGCAAGTTCTAGTTCAGTGTATCCCACACAAAAAAACAGATAGTGATATCATTCACAGAATCTGAGTATTTTCTGATAAAAGCAGAGTTCAAGTCATAGTTCAATGTCTCAGACTCTGCATATAGGGTTTCTTTTCCATCTGAAGCAGTTGTATCCATTTACATTTTTGAAACCTGTTTGAGGTCATTCTTTCTTACTATTAAAAAAATGTTCCATGTTGTCAGAGGCTTGAAGTGATTGAATAATTCTGTTATGAAAATAGGGTATTCTCATGTAGCATTGCACTCACACAGTTAATACTTTTTTCTCACAGCTTTGCGAGGAGCAGCAATTCTCAAGGCAAGAACTGTGAAGGATGTATGGAATAATGCATACGTTATTCCATATGAGAAAGGGGCCAATCAAACCACCTCCTTTAGTGGAGAGTTGTCTCCAGAATGCCATGACTCAGATACGCGCATCCAAGACTTACTGGCAAGAGGAGAGGAACTTCTAAAACGGACCAGAAAAGGTTGGAAGTCATAACAACATATGTCTGATATATCTTATTATATCAGGAATCATTTTTTTACAAATACTCTGGTACTGAGCTGTGATGATGTGCTTGTTTCTATTAGGTATACTTCATTGGAAAGTGGTCCATGCGTATATCAAGCAGGGACAGGTAAGGATACTCTTCTTAGTAGCAAGTAAATAACAGAGAAGCCCTCTCTATGAAGCCTATTGGGTGATTTGCCTCAATAAAGATTTTGGCCAACACCTTTTTGTTTTCATTGTTGCGTGCTTTCCTTCTTTGTATAAATTGTTAGTTTACGCATTACATTTGAAGGGAAAGCCCTTTTCCCTAATATATGATTCTGAACTTTTCACAGGTGATAGTTAAACTTAAGAGCAAACATATGGGGGGTACCTACACAAAGAAGAAAAAGAGTAAGTACATATTTTCGGCCATTTAGAACATGAACAATTCTGTTAAAAGAATATGCATACATATAACAGTCTGATCGGCTTTGTTTAGTCAATGAGTTATGTGGATTTCATTGAAATAATCAATGAGTTATGTGTATTTCATTGAAAACATGTTTCAGGTATTGTTTTTGACGTCTGCAAAGACATTCCTGCATGGCCTGGGAGAGAATTCTCAGAGGGAGGAGAACACAAACGTTATTTTGGTCTTAAGACAGACCGTGGATTGATTCAGTTTGAATGCAAAAATGAGAAAGTCCATCAAGTATGGACTGATGGGATCTCAAAATTACTTTCTATGACACAACCACTTTCTTTGACACAACTGCGGAATTTGACATAAGATCAAGCTTTCTGCGTGTCAAGGAAAGGCATATTTGTTGATGTAGGTCAATTTTCCTTTTCTATGGCAGTGTTCATTTTGAAAGCCGTTTCTTTCTTGTTATGAAGGTCTCAAAATCCCAGAAAATCTCAAGTTGGCAAAGGGCTGCAAAGGTTTTCTGAGTGATAGAAATGTACAGCTGACATTTAGTAATCCGCTGGTTTGACTATCTGTGGTTCAATTGAGCAGTAGATCTGATAGTCCCATCCTGTAATATATACAACTGAGGAGTTATATGACATATTTAGGCTTACGTGATGTTCTTTATTGTTGAAAATATATTTTGTCATTTATGTTTTATTCCAAGGTGGAGAATGCTTGGTTCAGGACTGCATTACTCTGAGATAGAGCACACACACCATTAGAGAAGTAAAATTGATTTGGAATGTATGACATAAGAATCCATTACACCATAAATGCATTCACAGCTAAGCAGAGATATTTGAAGCTAAGCAGAGATATCTGTTTCATTTCGTTCTCGTGGACTTGACTCTTGGGATTTGTGTCCCATGTCCCTCTATCTTACATGTTCTGCTATCTTTAACTTGACCCTTGGGATGTGTATCCCATGACTTTTCATTTTTTATGTCCCTCTTGGCACTGGCACTTGTTCATACATTCTGACAGTTGGATTAAATTATCCTTCTAAAATTCTCTTTTGTCGACCATTCACTGACCTGTATCTTGCATTTTCGGAGACGTTCATATATTATGATATTTGGACCCTGGACCATAGACCATAGATACTAATTAATGATACTCATGTGATATCCTGATTGTTCATCACGTGACTTTTGGATTTATGATCGACAAAAAATCAATATAACTGTGAAATTTCTCAACAATTTAAAATGTGTAACATGAGAGCATATCCTGACCCAAATAAATATGAAATTAGAAAGAAGTTCCAAGCATTAATAACCTTTGGTTAATGAATATTTAATTAAATATTGTTACATACTATATAAAAATGTAGTTTTGTAACCAATATTACATATTATATAGAGGTAGCTTTGTCTTTATTTTCTTAAATGTGGTTACATATTATATAAAATGTAGCTTTGTCTTTATTTTCTTAGGATAGGGAGAGAAGTGAATTAAGAGTTTGTTTTTGTTTTTTTTATAAATAATATCTGTAAGTTATTGATTGAAAATTGTTGTTTATATTTAAGTTATTGATTGAACATTGTTGTTAGTTAAATTTTGGAAGTGGTGAGTTTTAATTAATAATTAATGCTGATAATTTAAATTTGATATTTTGGAAAAAATATATATATATATATTTTAAAATAATTTATATTTTTAAGTTGAAAATATACATTGAAAATGTTTTGGAGGTCTGATTTAAAATAAATTGTTTATTAAACAAAACATGAACTTCATACAAAATGTCAATGTATGAATTCCATACAAAATTTAAATAACATTGACAGCCATATATATGGCTCAATTTTTAATTGACATAAAAGAAAAAAATCTACATGTAACTAGTAGGTAGTCAACATACTCATATAAGTTTAAAGTGTTCTTGCAACTATATAATTGAAGTCGAATGATTGCCCCTTCTAGAGCTTAATCATCCATAAATCTTCAATCTCAAGGCCTCCTAGATGAACTTGCAACACCTTTGAGAGGCGGTTTGTTGTTGAGATTGTATTCAATTGCCTCAAAACATGTTTTGTGTCAAATCACTCAAACTTGTTTGCTTCATTTTGCAATTCCCTCAGAATACGAAAAAGGTGCAGACCTTAGATTCCAATCTTGTTGTTGATGCATTCTGTCACAAGCTGCGAGTCTCTAAAGATCTAGAGCTTTGAAACCCCAAAATAGTTAGCCACATACAAAAGAGCCCACAAAGCTGAGAGCTTCATCTTGGTATTTGTAACAAAGATGTTTGGTATTTGTAACAACATCTCTGTTCATGTAGAGAATAGCACTTGGCCTACATATAGGTGGATCACTATGGTTGGCTCCATCAAAGAAGCCCTAGGGCATGTATTCTTTCACCTATAGTGTGATAGGAATTCTAGTTTTCTTTTTCTTAGGCCTCACTTTGTTCATGTCCACTACAGACTCAATTACAACCATCACAAACTTTATTGGAATGATTTATCTTGAAAAATAGTTAGGATTTTTGCCAACCAAATAGAATGAACCCAAATATATAGGAAAACAAGAAAAGAGTATACAAAATACTATGTTGTCTAGTCCTTTTGACACATTTTGCAAGGGAAGACCTATTACAAAAAGTGGAAGTACGAGAACACTTTGCTAATACCATGGTCAATGTAAGTCTAGTGAAAGGACAATGGAGAACAAATGAGAAACTATATCTTTGTCCATGCTACACAAGGGCACTAATTGGGGCAAATCCAACCCCTCTTAATCTATAAGGTCCCACCTTACCAACCATCAATAATATAGAGAAGTAGAGCTCACATTAATCACTAATACTCAATTTTTTTTTGTAACATTACTAACTTGGTTATCATGTAATCATGTTCCTTCATCTATTTTAATGTAAGAATATAACATAAGAAGTCAGGGATAACTTTCCTTTAAAATTAATTCCAAAACACATTTCCTCTCAAGTTTAAAAGATGATAGCATGTGCTCTTTTCATACTTATATATGAGCTCTAAGTAAGACCGAAATAATTTCCACCCTAATTCTATTTGCGAACATTAGCTAAATCAACCTATTTGATTTCCTAGATTATGCTAAATAAGCTCCACTTATTGACTTTTGATGTCATAACCACATAAATATCATGCTTCTATTATAAAAGTCACATATATGTGGATGAGTATTAACCTTTCTACAACAAGGTAAATGAGGGAAGAATATGCCTCTCTTCATCACTAAATCTAATAAATATAATATGTTTATGAAATAAAATCACAAAATATATTGACCCAACATTTCCAAATTCATCAATTAAAAATTCCCAATATCAATTATTAAGGCAATGCTTCAATCATGAGAATTATATAATGAATGTTGCAGCAAAAGAAACTACTTTTATCAATTCAAAAGGATATTTTTTTTAAAAAAGTGCCAAGTAAAACAATGGACCTACCAAAATCAAGCATAAATGGTTGTTTGCTACAATCACCAAAGCATAAGGTTGCACCCTTGAATACATGCAGCTCGGATGACCATATTATTCTCATTTGCACAAGTAATTAAATCCTACAGAATTTGTCATTGTAAAATTGCTTCCAACAACACCTTTTTTATGATGGATTTATATGATAAAAGTAAAACAATTTTGCCGATCTATTCACACTTCAACAACTTTGCTAAAACTCATTTTCACATTCATACAAAAAAACTTGCAGACATAGGAAGCTACATCCATTGAATAATCTATTCATAAGTTTTTGATACATAGAAGCTGTAGTTAATGAGACATTTACTTTAAGAATTTATGTGCATAAAAGCTACAACGCTTGAGGTCTTTTGACAAACAATTTGCAAGCAGACAATATACAACCATTGAGACATTTTGTCAAACAATTGGCGACCATCATCTCTAAGGACAATTTTGACAACCATTAGCAACATGAATGTAAGATTTTTAGTCAACCTATTTAACTCATAAAATTCATAAATTAAAACTTCAAATATTGGCATATTAAAACAAAAAACTAAATCATCTTAATCCTTCACCTAAAACTTGACAACATACACACACAGTTGGCAACAATAATATTCAAATTCGCCCAAATTTACAATCTAGGTTCTGAAAAGTGTTCTTTTTGGAATCAAATGGGGGGTTATAGGTCCATTAGGCACAAATACCCACTAATGTTGAGTAGAAACGCAACAGAAATTCCCATGGATGTGATTTCTTAAAACAACAACAAAAATTTCCTGCTATCTCTTTTATCACTTTTTTCAAACACTTAGTGTGCAAACTTCATCTACAAGTGTTCATGGTGAAAGAAAACCCAACTTTATGCTAATATGGTATTTTCATCAACTCATGACAACTTGCTATGGACAAAAATTCATTATAAAAAAAAATTAAAAACTTTGGCAACACATTATTGTTTTAATCCCCCTGCATGTACATTCTCAACTACAGTTGCAATTCATTATTGGTTAGCTTAGAATTAGCTCCGTAAATATCTCATAAACATTCACAAGTAGAAATTTCCAATGAATTGAAAGTTCTACAACACTTTTAAACTAAGGATAAACTAAAATTTCAGGAATGCTTATGAACATACTTGGCAGTGTATTTATACAATTCTAAAAAGATGGGAATATGCTCCAACTCTAATGAGAGTATGCTCCAGCTCCAATATCCTTACCAACTCATTGTGAACCATCCAGTTTTCTACCCAACCATATTTGGGGAGAAATTCTGCCCCTTTGAACCCCCAAGCTATAAGAGCTCACAAGCAATACCAAAATATAGCAGTAGAGAGATATACAAGGCAAGCTAAGGAAGATAAGTTTCACGTCCTCTCAACAACGCTCATGGATAACTCCACCAGATAAAACTACGTAGTAATTTAGTTTAGGAATTTCAAATTCATTTTGACAACATTTGGCTACTCCCTCTCACAATCCTCTTCAAGTCTCTCCAACTCTTGGTATTACAATGCACCTCCTTCATAGTGATTAATTTTTGTCATAAAGGAGGAGTAATATGCATGCCTTGTATTCCATTTAGAGGAGTGTAACTCATGCCATTAAGGAGATGCATGCATTCTGAGTTAATGAGAGTGTAACATATGCATCAAAGAGAGCGTAAGAGGAATATTTTATGGCACGTTTTTAATGAGTGTAAGAGGAATATGCCATTCTTTGATGAGTGCATAAAATAGAGTGTAATGTATTATTAAAGGAGAGAGAGAGTTACATAGAGCCATGAGAATCATCAAGGAGAGAAGTGTGAAGTGATTGAGGAGATGAATGTGACTTATAATTCCATTTTTAATAATAATATCATAGTCTTATAAAAGATAATAATAATAATAATAATATTAATAATATTAAGGATTAAGTCGATATTGAACTATTAGGATTGATTAATGATAAGTTAAGTGGTTTTCCTTCAACTATGCTTGGTTACCAATTTATGGAAGTTGATTTACTATTTTTGGAAAGTCATATTTGCAATGCTAGACATGACTTTCTATTTTAAGAAAATCATTCTAGAATTGTTAGAAATGACATTTAATTAAGGAAATTCAAACTTGAGCTACCCATGAGTGGTATTTTTCTTCCAGAGAATAGGGATTTCACACCCCTATTGCATGCATCTCCATGCCTTAGTAGATTGAGGACTTTGTGCCTTGATCTACTCCGAAGATCCAAGATTCCACACCTTGATCTTTTTAAATATTCAGGACTCTATGCTGTAAAATTTTTATTATAGATCCAAAACTTCACGTCTTTATATTTCATGGATTTAGGATTCCACGCCCTAATTTCCATGACTTCTCATCTACTCTGCTTTGAAACTCTGCGCTTCACCTTAAGATAATTATTGTGAGTTCATACCCATCTGATGGTTCGTTGGTAAGGTTTTGTTCTAAGACTTGCACACATCACAATTTCATAGATCAATGGAATCAATTGAATTTCATAATTAACTTATTCACATTTTACCAAGGATTGTTGATGACTTCCATAGTCATTTTGGTTTTGGAGAAATGACTTCTGTAGTCATTTATAACTCGAGCTTCCTTGCTGGCAATGACCAAGTCCCATGCGACATCCTGCTTAGTACAAGATTACACATATATAATTATACACATCAGGTGTAATTCATAAATCATAATTAACCATATGTTCCTCATAACCATGATCATCCATGGATCTATATGTCTCAATCCTGGATCACCATCCATGTCATACACCCATTTCAACACTAGCATACCAAAAGAGAAAACATTGATAATATGCACTTAACCAAAATCAATATTACTAAAATCAATGTTAATCATAAGCATGTTGCAACCATGCGACTTAAACTGGGTCTATAGCATACACGCATATACATAATCTAAGTCCGGCATGCATAATCTTTATATCACTGCATCAAAATCATCCTCTCTAAGTGTCATCAAATCTATCTCACCAAGAAGGGACAACACATATTCCCCCTCTTAGGCTAAACTTGGCCCGAAGTTTTTCCTTACAATCATAAGATACTTAGTTATTTTTTATTCTCCTATCAAGGTGTTAACCTTATGCATATGTAATTAATATCTTTTTTATAAGAAATATTTCGGTGTAAATCACATGCAGAAAATATCTGTTGATGCGTTTCAAACCATCTAGTGTGGTTCATCATGCGGACAACTTGAAGAAACAGATCCAACAACTAATTTTCTAGAGCCTCCAACGACTAACTTGACCAACAACTAATTTTCACTGTAGGATCAGGGTCATAAAAATTATTATGGAAATTAGTTATACTAGGTGACCAATAAATATATAAAATAAATTAAAATGGTGTTAGTTAAAAAGGTATTAATAATTAAAAATTATAAGTTATATCGTATTTACATGGGAATTAGTTATGTAAAGGACCTTTCTTATAATGTATGTATAAATTATATGTTAGAATCGATAAAATTAAGTCAACTCAAATATCTAGAAAAAATAAAAAATAAAATAAAATAAAAATAAAAAAAAAAGAAGAAAATAAAAATATATTATATAATATAATAATAATAGAGAAAATACTATTCAAGTTAATTATACAAAAAAAAACTCACAAAGACCATTCTTAATAAGAGGAGGTATAAGAACTATTGTGACAGTAGAAAAGCTACAAAGCTAAAGGAGAATCTAGAGGAAGAAAGACAAGGACTCCAAGGAAAAGATCCGCCGAAAGTAGAAGGAGACACGAAGTATGAAATGGAATATGACATGTGAAGGAAAGGGAGGTGAGATCCAGCAGCTAGCTGATCGTCAGCGATCATTCATTGGAGATTGTTCGGCTTTCTTTTCATTTTCATTATAGTCATTGAATGTTACAGTGATGGAACGCGGCAGTAGTCTTTGGGCAATAACTTGGCTCCTCAATTAAACAAACCGAATGCTTCTCTTTTCTGTCATTTGCTCTGCTAACGCTGAAGACTTGGTTCTCCCATGTCTTAGTCTAAACGGGACATGTTGGTTTATAATATTAATAATAAAAATTTATGTTATAATAATAATAATTAATAATAAAAATCTACTAATATAATAATAATAATATATAATAATAAATAATAATATTATTGTATACAATAATATATAATAATGATTTAATATAATATGAATCTTAATTAATATTATAATAATGATAGTAATAATAATTTATATGTTAATAACCAGGTTGGTATTAATGAACAAAGCGAGGACAGAGAATCTATTAACAATGACATTAATGATTCGGACCAGATTGTTCATCCCCCTCCCTCCTGGAATAATAGAGTTGTTAACTTATCGAGTTTTTCTTTTTCCCCTTCTATTTTTAAACTTTTAAGCAAAGGCCTAAACTTCGCCCTTGCCCCTAAAAAAATCCCGGTGGATGACATTATTTGCGACGTGGAACGCGGGATTAGAGATATTTCGGATAATATAAAGGACACCATCAGGCAGAATTGTGTTGTCGTCCTTAGAAAGGCTAAGCCCCCTCGGAAGAACCTCAGTACTGAGGAATTCATTGCCCTTAAATCCTTGAACCAAAACAATGACATCGTCGTTCTGAGGGCGGACAAAGGAGGGGTTGTGGTCATCCTTAATAAGGATGATTACCGCAAGAAGATGTTAGATCATCTTTACAATAGTGGCAGTTATAAAAAACTGCCCAAGAACCCTCTTAAGAAAATTTCTAGGACGGTGGCTCTCGCCATCAAGTCCAGTAACTCTATGAGTTCCCTTTTCCATAAGCTCATTGAGAGCAGTCCGATTACCCCTAGGATTTATGGGCTGCTTAAGATTCACAAAGAGGGGGCCCCCCTGAGGCCTATCGTTAACACCATTGGTGGTCCGACCTACCTTCTAGCTAAGTTCCTTGCCCTTAAGCTCAGACCCCTGGTTAGCCGTACAGAGTCATTCGTAAAAGACTCTGCTTCCTTCGTTAAACAACTTAAGGACATAATACTTGACCCTGAGGACATTCTAGTCAGCTTTGATGTGGTCTCCCTTTATACGTGTATCCCTATAAAGGAGGCCATGGAAGTGATCTATCACCTAACAGATCCTGATACTGCGCATTTGGTTGAGGTCTATCTCACTTCCACTTTCTTCTATTTCGAGGGTGAGTTCTTTGAACAGACTTGTGGTGTTGCCATGGGCTCACCCCTATCCCCTATTGTTGCGAATCTTTTTATGGAAGATTTCGAAGCCAAGGCTTTAGCCTCAGCTCGTCTCCTTCCCAAGATGTGGAAAAGATATGTTGATGACATTAATGCCATCTGGTCCCATGGCCAAGAGGAGTTGGCTGTCTTCTTCAATCACCTCAACTATCAGTCCTCTGCCATTAAGTTCACTATGGAAAAAGAGGTCAATGGTTGCCTCCCTTTCTTGGATATTCTTATATCTAAGAATAAGGACGGTTCACTCTCCCACTCAGTGTTCTGGAAGAAAATGCATACTGAGCAGTATCTTCATGCCGATTCCCATCATTTCCCTGCTCAAAATTTGGGTGTTCTTAACACCCTCGCTACTCGTGCCCTGAGGATTTCTGATAGGGAGAGCTTCGATAGGGAGGAATCCCATCTCCTTAATGTCTTTGTAGAGAATGGCTATAGTAGGCGCCTAGGTCAGAAGGCTTTCCTTAAAGCCTCTAAAAACTCGTTAATTAAAAAAGAACCTAAAGAGCGCCGGCTAGGTGTCCATCTTCCCTATGTCCAAGGAACCACAGACAAGATTGCTCGGATTCTTAAGAAGTATGATATTACCTCAACCTTTAGGCCCCTCAACACTATTCACAAATCCCTCCGATCAGGGAAAGATCCCATTGACCCTAAAGACATGAAGGGTGTCTACTTGATCCCTTGTTCTTGTGGGACCCCCTATATCGGGGAAACATGGCGCTTCATCCATCAAAGGATCAGTGAACATGCAGCTGACCTAAGACATGGGAGAACCAAGTCTTCAGCGTTAGCAGAGCATGCAGAAAAGACCAAGCATCAGGTTTGTATTGAGAAGGCCAAGGTTATTGCCAAGGTTGCACAGTTCCATCACCGTAAATTTAGGGAAGCTATTGAAATTGAAAGAAGGCCGAACAATCTCAATGGTGATGATGGCTGGAAGATCAGTAGCTGCTGAACCCCTGCCCTTTCTTCATAGTCTTGCTATTTTTAGCTTTCGATGTTTCCCTATATTTCGCGGATCCTTTTCCTTTGAGCCTTGTCTTTTCCTTCCTCCTAGGGTTTCTCCTTTTAGCTCTGTAGTTTTCTCTTGATCTTGTTCTTATCCTTCTTCTTTTTAGAATGTGTTGCTTGTCATGTTTTTTTTTGTATAAGTTAACTTGATAGTATTTTTCTCGTTTTATATTATTATTATTAATTTTAATCTTATTTATTATTTATTTATTCATTTTTAATAAGTAATAATTTATTTTTTAAACCTTCTATCATTCCTAATATTTATTTTATTTTGTTTAGATATTGAAGCGTGACTTAATTTTATCGATTCTAACATATAATTTATACATTCATTATAAGAAATGTCCTTTTTATAACTAATTCCCATTTAAATACGATATAACTTATAATTTTTAATTATTAATACCTTTCTAACTAACACCATTTTAATTTATTTTATATATTTATTGGTCACCTAGTATAACTAATTTCCATAATAACTTTTATGACCCTGATCCTACAGTGAAAATTAGCCGTTGGTCAAGTTAGCCATTGGAGGCTCTACTCAGACTATTTAACATGCTAAGCTGGATCTGTTTCTTCAACTTGTCCTGATGATGAACCACACTAGATGGTTCGAAACGCGTCGACATATATTTTCTACATGTGATTTACACCGAAATATTTCTTATAAATGTTATGGATCACAGAAGCCTCAATTCAACCATTGATATATTTTTCCTTCATGCCAATCCATAGTTTAATGTCTGCTAAATTGGAAGCAACTCCATGAAAACTGAAACATACCATTCTTAATCAAATATAAAATATATCCATGCCATATTAGGAATGTTTTGATATAAAATTCCAAAAATTTCTATATCAAAACCGACCATACAATTTATAGTACCATATCAAAATACTATTTTATGTAATTGATATGACATCTACTTAAGTTATATATGATAATTTGAAATTCTACTTGTTTTTCTCTTTCAGAGTTTGCATGAATCCTAGATGTGTCATCTTCTTGGTTCTATAGTATGTTGAGCTTGCAAGTTATAAATAGCTCACACATTGGTTGTATAAACAACAATGATGGTCCATCTCATCTCACAATCAAATTTGCATACAAGAAGTATAAAATCATCCACATACAATTGCCATTGAAACTACGGAACAAAACCTGATGCCATATATAAAACCCACTCTTATATCCCTCCTCATTTATGTCTTCTCAATCCAAGTTTCCCCTTCTCATTCCATAAGACATCCTTGCCATCAAAATCTTTAGGATCTATTTATAGTTTTTACTAAATGTTTACTCGTTAGGAAAAATCAAATTTGAGGTTCAAGACACCATTTTTATTTTTAAACTAACAAGCTAAGGTTCCATACATTCCTCATTGACCCACTTATGTATTAACCATTCTTGTAGCTCCCATAATCTTCATTATTATTCACTTCTCTTACTTGAGAATCAATTATGAATGACTCTATTAGAATATCTTCATTCTGAAAGAAAATTAATGATATATTCTCGAAAGCGACTTGTAATCAAGAACAACTCTCATAATCATGCATATACAATATTTATATTATTGAATCTATATTGATAACTGCAAGTCAACTTGTTTTCCTATTATAAAATAACTCATGATTTCTATTCAATAATTAATCAATTCATTTGGTTTCATGTCTTATTCCTTACTATTAATATATACACAAAAAAAAAGCTATGAAAACCATATATTTCTCAAACTATGAAGAATCTTGTTGATTTTAAATAAGATTTAGACTATCATAAAGGCATTTCTAGCCTAAATATAAGTTTTTATTTTTATTTTTTTCCTAGCTCTCAAAATATTACAACCTTTTGCAGGACTACTAACTACTCATACAATTATACATCCAAGCAAAAAATTCCTAAATCCATCAATCTCTTCCTTTCAACATATAATACAATCATCTTAGGCTTATAAATAACGCAAGAATTCCATTGCATCAAAATGTGATCTCACTCTCCTTCAATTTCTCCCTCAAAAAAAAAATGTCACAAGCACATATTCGTGTAAAACAAGAACTCAAATAAGCTCTTTATTAATCACATACCTTTTTCCTTTGAGCACAAAGTTCTCACCACAAATCTTGTTTATATTCTAAACATGTTATTCTCTTAATAATTTACAAGTTAATCAAATTTCAAGAAAGCAGTTCATTAAGTTCATAAACAATATCAATTTTGACTCAATCGCCTAACTAATAATAGTTAAGAGAAATTCATGAGTTCAATCCTCATAATTTCTCTAATTAATTTAGTTTAAATAGGATTCAACTAATACACAATTGATAAAATTATTAAGAAGACTATTATGGCTTTCCTAGACCTAATTTATTTTAAGGCAATAGAAAGGACATTTCATCAACTTATCACAATAATTTTTTTCTACATTTCTATAATTTTAAAATCAATTTAATTCTACTTAAATCCAATACATTACAAAATAATTACAATGATAGAGGATAGATATCTAGTTCACACTTGACTCCATATATCAAAATCTGTTATTCTAAACATTCTAAACCACGTAATGGTGTTCACTATATTAATATCAGTATCTTCCTTTGTAAAAAAAGAAAATAATGGATTTAAATCTCAAGAAAATTCATGTTACGAACCTCTATCCATTTAACTTTAATTACATGCAATCAATCCTCCTTAGTCATGTCTATGAGATTTCATCAAAATAATTTGTTCACTCTAACCATAAGAATTACTTAGCTCATAGATATATGTTTGTATGGATTCCACAACCATACTTTACATCATTACTTAGGTCGCATATATATGTTAGTATGGATTCCACACCCATACATTAACTCATAGATATATGCTAATATGGATTCCAAACCTATATATTAGCTCATAGATATATGTTGGTATGGATTCTACACCCATACATTAGCCCATAGATATATGCTAGTATGGATTCCAAACCTATACATTAGCTCATGGATATATGCTAGTATGGATTCCACAACCATATATAACTTAAGGAAAAAATAATCTTCAAGTGTTCCTTAAAATGGCTTCCACAACCCTTTATGCACTAGTCATTTAAGCCTCTTGTGGAAGGTCACAACACAACCTAGTATTTGAGTAATTTCAAGTTATTTGATGCATAATGTCAACCCAAAATACACAAAATCATATCAAGGAAATCATAGGAATTTCATTCTTAATCGTTAAGAATGTATTCCCAAATCATATTTTAACACATCAAATTAATGCAGATACATTACTCGTGAATCTACATTCACAGTTAAAAGTGACATCCTTCAAAGTAACTTTTGTTAATTTTCCATTAGTGTAGATAAGAAAAGAGTCAAAATTAACACGATGAACTCAATCATCATGTTAATTGAATCTTGGCCTTACACTTGTTACACGTTCCCAAATCATACACACCAAGGTCATCATACTGTAGTTTAGATTAGGCCAATATTTTTCTTGGTAGACACAATTACAGCAAGTAAAGATGGCTAGTAGGCCCATTTCACATTGATAATGATGCATTAAACATATATGAAACTCTGCATGCACTCCACATATCTCACTCACCCATTGACAATCAAGTCACATGCTTGGGTTTAATCATCAACTTCTCAAGCTTATCTTTTCCCATCATATCTTTAAGTCCTTTATCATATTTCTAATAATTTGTCTTAACAAAAACATAAAGGAATATAAGAAATCATTCTTTTTATTTCATGAGTTTCTAAATGACATAATAATACTAATATCCCTTATGCAACGAATATGCTTCTAAGTCAACATACACAATAATTCAACATGCATGCAAAATCAACATTCATACATCATCAACCTACAAACAAGCGTGTTGGCCTATTAGGCCCTAGTGTTGTAGCTGGCTCTGATACCATATGTAAGGTCCCACGTTACCAACCATCAATAATATAGAGAAGTAAATGTCACATTAATCATTGATACTCAATTTATTTTTTGTAACATTACTAACTTAGTTATCATGTAATCATGTTCCTTCATCTATTTTAATGTAAGAATATAACATAAGAAGTCAGGGATAACTTTCCCTTAACACTAATTCCAAAACACATTTCCTCTCAAGTAAATATGATATAATGCACTCTTTTCATACTTATACATGAGCTCTAAGTAAGAGTGGAAATAATTTCCACCCTAATTCCATGTGTGAACATTAAGCTAGATCAACCTATTTGATTTCCTAGATTATGCTAAATAAGCTCCATTTATTGACTTTTGCTGTCATAACCACAAAAGTGTCATGCTTCTATTACAAAAATCACATATATGTGGATGAGTATTAACCTTTCTATAACAAGGTAACTGAGGGAAGAATATACCTCTCTTCATCAGTAAATCTAATAAATATGACCTATTTTGAAATGGAATCACAAAATATATTGACCCAAAAACATTTCCAAATTCATCAATTAAAAATTCTCAATCCCAATTATTAAGGCAATGCTTCAATCATGAGAATTGTATAATGAATGTTTCAGCAACAAAAACTACTATGACCAATTCAGAAGCATATTATTCTTCAAAAAGTACCAAGTAAAACAATGGACATGCCAAAATCGGGCAGAAATAATTGTTTGCTATAGTCATTAAAGCATAAGACTACACCCATGAATACATGCAACAAAAATGAACATACTATTCTCATTTGCACAAGTAATTAAATCCTACAGAATTTGTCATTGTAAAATTGTTTCCAACAATGACTTTTTCTTATGATGGATTTATATGATAAAAATAACACTATCCCACCGATCTCTTCACACTTCATAAAAGCTACAACGATTGATGCCTTTTGATAAACAATTTGCAAGCATACAATATACAACTATTAAGGCATTTTGTCAAATAGTTGGCGACCATCATCTCTTAAGACAATTTTGACAACCATTAGCAACATGAATATAAGATTTTTACTCAACCTATTTAACTCATAAAATTCATAAATTAAAGCTTCAAATATTGGTTACAAAAACTATATCATCTTAATCTTTCACCGAAAACTTGACAATAGACACACATAAAGTTGGCAACAATAATCTTCAAATTCGCCCAGATTTACGATTTGGGTTCTGAAAAGTGTTTTTTCGGAATCAAATGGGGGGTTACAGGTCCATTAGACATATATACCTCCTAATTTTGAGTGGAAACACAATAGAAATTCATAGGGATGCAATTTCTTAAAACAAAAACAAGAAAAAATTCCTACTATCTCATTTATCACTTTTTTCAAACACTTAGTGTGCAAACTTCATCCACAACTATTCATGGAGAAAGAAAACCCAAATTTATGATAATATGGTATTTTCATCAACTCATGGAAACTTGCTATGGACAAAAATTCATTATGAGAAAAACTTAAAAACTTTGGCAACACATTCTTGTTTTAATCTCCTCTGCATGTACATTCTCAATTACAACTGCCATTCATGATTGGTTAGCTCAAAATTAACTCTGTAAATATCTCCTAAACATTCACAAGTGGAAATTTCCAATGAATTGAAATTTCTAGAAGACTTTTAAACTAATGATAAACTAAAATTTCAAGTATGCTTATGAACATACCTAACAGTGTATTTATACAATTCCAAAAGGATGTGAATATGCTCTAGCTCCAATGAGAGTATGCTCCAACTCCAATATCCTTACCAACTCATTGTGTACCATCCCGTTTTCCACCCAACCATATCAGGGGATAAATTCTCCTCCCTAGAACTCCCTGAGCTATAAGATCTCACAAGAAGTACCAAAATATAACAAAATAGAGATAAGCTGAGGAAGATAAGTTTCACTTCCTCTCAATACTGCTCATGGATAACTCCACCAAGTAAAAATATTTAGTAATCTACTTTAGGAATTTCATATTCATTTCGAAAACATTTGGCTACTCTCCCTCTCACAATCCTCTTCAAGTCTCTCCAACTCTTGGTATTACAATGTACCTCCTTCTCCACCAAGTGAGAAGACATCACACATATATATAGGGGGAGAAACCAATTTTTGTCATAAAGGAGGAGTAATATGCATGCCTTGTATTCTATTTAGAGGAGTGTAACTCATGCCATTAAGGAGAGGTATGCATTCCTTAGTTAAGGATAGTGTAACATATGCATTAAAGAGAGCGTAAGAGGAATATTTTATGACACGTCTTTAATGAGTGCAAGAAGACTATGCCATTCCTTGATGATTGCATAAAATAGAGTGTAATATATTATTAAGAGAGAGAGAGAGAGAGTTACATAGAGCCATGAGAATCATCAAGGAGAGAGGTGTGAAGTGATTGAGAAGATGAAGGTGACTTATAATTCGTTTTTTAATAATAATATCATAGTCTCATAAAAGAATAATACTAATAATAATATTAATAATATTGAGGATTATGTCGAGATTGAGCTATTAGGATTGATTAATGATAAGTTAAGTGATTTTCCTTCAACTATGTTTGATTACCAATTTATGTGAGTTGATTTACTATTTTTGGAAAGTCATACTCGAGATGCTGGACATGACTTTATATTTTTAGAAAGTCACTCCAGAATTGTCAGAAATAATATTTAATTAAGGAAATTCATCCCTGAGCTTCCCATGAGTTGTATTTTTCTTCCAGAGAATGGGGATTCCGTACCCCTATTGCATGCATCTTCGTGCTTTAGTAGGTTGAGGACTCCGTTCCCTGATCTACTCTGAAGATCCAAGATCCACACCTTAATCTTTTTATATATTCAGGGCTCTGCACCCTAAACATTTTTTTATAGATCCAAGAATCCATGTCTTTATATTTCATGGATTTAGGACTTTGTGCCCTAATTTCCATGGCTTCTCATCTACTCTTCTTTGAAACTCCACACTTCAACTTAAGGTACTGATTGTGAGCTCATACCAATTTGATGGTTCGTTGGTGAGGTCTTGTTCCAAGACCTACACACATCACAATCTCATAGATCAAAGGAATCAAATGAATTTCATAGTTAACTTATTCACATTTTACCAAGGATTGTGCATGACTTCCACAGTCATTTTGGTTTTGGAGAAATGAATTCCGTAGTCATTTATAGCTCGAGCTTCCTTGCTGGCAATGACCAAGTCCCTTGCCACATCCTTCTTAGTACAAGATTAAGAATATATAATAATACAAATCATGTATCATCTATAAATCGTAATTAACCATATGTTCCACATAACCATGCTCATTGATGGATTTATGTGTCTCAATCGTAGATCGCCATCCATGTCATACACCCATGTCAAAACTAGGATACCAAAAGAGAAATCATCGATAATATGTACTTAACCAAAACTAGTCTTATTAAAACCAGTATTTATCATAAGCATGTAGAAATCGTGTGACCTAAATCAGGTCTATAGCATACACGCATATACATAAGTATGTCATGCATAATATTTCTATCCCTGCATCAAAATCACCCTCTCCAAGTGCCATCAAAGCTATCTCACCAAGAAGGGACACTACATAATCCCATTATCCCGAGTGAGAACTTTGATGGAAAGTGTTGCGGGATTTTATCCCCTAAGGCTCTTGGGTGGAACCCTAGCAGACTGAAAGTTGTCTAAACCAAGAAACATGCACACACACAACCATTATGCTAGAAAAAGCCATTTCTAAGGTGAGAAGGACGTACCTCAGGTCCTACGTTTGGGTAGTTCCTCAAGGGTCCAAAACCTTCTTCACGTCCCTTCCACTCCTTTGTCCTGCAAAAACAAAAATTCCAAAGAATGCAACAGTATATGGACAAAGATTTATGTGAAAATCATCTTTATGTTATACAAGAAAGGAGTTAGTTATAAACTTTTAGACATCCATTCATACATGAAATTCAAACATGAACATCATTAACATAAAGAAAGAAG
>APFE030969942.1:189789-206133 GCA_000404065.3 Pinus taeda
AGCCAATTCCAGTGCACGATTTCCAAAAAATTGACCTATGTCACCTTACACCATTTTCCGTTTTTCTTGAAGTCTGTGCATCCATTGATCACAGTTTTACTATGGGAGGTGCATAATGATGATGGAAGCATGCTCAGAAAGTTTCAAGTCAATCTGATCTATCGTTTGGGAGCTATGGAGAAAATAAGTTGCTGTCCTGCAAAAATTTAGCATTATCAGTTTGAGGGTGCAAATCTGAACATGGGAACAGATTCCTACAGCTTAGATCCAGCAAGAGGATACCTACACAAGAAAAATAGCCACGTATCAGCAACCAAACCAGCATGCATCCATAGAAACAACTGCATGCAGCATAAGGAAAGGCCACAACACCTCACAACAACCACATTCGACTTCTAGGTACGTGACCAAACTCGTTCCTCTATTGCATGAATGTAATTTGAGAACTCCGTGAACAATGAGATGGTTGTGATTAAAAAAATCTGTGGCCGGCTAACTGGCCACCCTCATCCATTTCAAACAATGCTCAGTGGGTGCAATCGACACGTGTGCTTAGCCATCTCAGGAAGAAATCTGAAAATAGGTAGTGGTAACCGTTTAAACTCTAACGTAATTGATGGAAGTGATTACATGCAGAGAACATACAGTTCATAATAACACTGCAGTGGGGACCATCAGTCTGCATGCGGCCAATGTGCACTTGGCCAGCTCACCCTCTATCAACGGAAGTCTCCATAAGCAGCCAATTGAACTCATCTTTGAAATAATATCACCACTGTTGTTTCCAGTTTATCATCGTCCTTGCAGCTGCAACAAGCTCCATACCACCTCCATAGCAGCAAAACAATCTTTCTCGGCCATTTTTCAAAACCCTCCTACTTATCGGCATTCTATAGGAATCACTGTTTCGTTCTACAGGAAACAAGAGCCTTCTACAGGAAGGCTTCTACGAGAAAGACAGAAAATAGCCCTGCAGAAATAAAACCCGGGATTTTCAACAAATTATAAGCTCAAAACGAGGTAGGCTCGAAAAAACTCCTCTATGCATGGTATGTTTTGAAAAGGTGGCGAATTGAACTGCATCAGATTGGGGAATCAGAGAAGAAATCTGCCTGTGAATTGGAAGAAAAATGTTTGCCTGTGTATTGCACTGGGTTTCCCAGTTGTTTCTGCATCAAGATTCTCCTCCGCGTTTCGTATTTTTAAAATTCTCCTGTAGGGAAGATATATGCAGCTGTGGGGGCCAGCCTGTGTATGAAAAATTTTAAATTTGCATATCTGTATGTGTGCTGAGTAGAATACTTGCTCTCTGTACTCTGTCTGTAAAAACAAAATTCTTCTTTCCAGAAGCAGAGAGTCAAATTCAAGATAAAAGCAGTTTAAAACAAAGGGAAATATTGCAATTTGATGTTGTAAGGAGAAGCACATGGGAAAATTGTTTGTTTGGTTTCATAAAAAAGAGAAAATTCAGCTATCCCTCTGTTTTCAGTTCTACCTGCTTTCTCACCTGAGCATTTTGTTAAAAAAAAAAAACACTCAACACCACATGGAGGATAAGCTAAAGGAATTAAGAGGACAATTGGCCATGGTGAGACACACTGAAAGCATTAAAAAAATCCCAACTATAGGAGGAAAATGCACTGTTGAAAAAGCAGTTACAGCAATAGGAAACTCAAAGGGCAAACATAACACATATTTTTGAAGAGCAGTAACTACAGGAAGGTCCCCTAGCAGGTCAGGAAACAGCAGAGGAACAACAACCAAGGGAAGAGACACAACCCGATGTTGAAATGAGGATAAAGAAGCAGAAAGAGAGGGAGTCTAAGGGAGCAGCTGAAACATTGACGCTAAAACAACAGTTGCAGGAGAGAGAAGCGCAGATGGCCTGCACAGCCAGCTAGGCAATAGAAGCCCTGCAATTGGACAACCACCTAGATCCTATGCATTGTATCTCAAAGACCAAGAAGCCCTCCATACATTCACACTCCCTAAGTGGGAAGTCTTCAAGGACATAACAGCAAAAAGTGACATAAAAGCCCTCACCTATGATATCAGTCCTTCTGACAGTAAGGAAGAAGAGCAGAAAGGGGGAGAAGATGAAGGCTGCCACAGCCAAAGCAGACACACAAAAACAAAAGGAAAAGACACACCTTGAGATATCAGGGACACAAGCAGAAACATGAGGCATAGAGATTTCTACAGGAAGTGAAGGAAAAGAACAACAGAAAGAGAAATATCCTGAAGTGTTGGCAAGGGAAGCAACAACTATTCTTGTTGCATTAAGCACACCTACAAAACAAAAAGAAAAAATAAAAAGGCAGGCATCCATGTATTTTAAGGCCAGGAAAAGCACAAGAATTCAAACAAGCAGAATAGGAGGAGCAATGGAAGGACATGGAAAAGAAGGCAGAATTTTATGGCACACATGAGCAGACCACATCAGAAGCTTGGGATGATAGGGAGGCCACCAGGGCCATCAAAGATGAAGAGATAGATTAGTTGCTCAAAGGATGAACAACACTTTCAGTAGGGGGTGATGATGAACCTCAGAAATGAGTAATTATATGGGCTCATTTAGCCTCCTAATTCGACTTAATCCACCATTCTCATTAGTTTATTGCATGTCTTTTATTATATTTATGCTAATAGAGTGAATTGGGTTAGTCATTATGCCAACAAGTCTAATGGGTGCTTTATGCTGTTTTTTGGTCAATTTTGGGACAAAATCAAAGGTTTTAATGAGCACTTGGCAACCAAATTCGTGGAAGAACAAAGGATAAAATTTGTAGGAAGGTGTCTCCTTCATTTATGAACCCTTACCTTGAATTCTCCACCAGCAGATCGGAGTTCAAGTGCCACCACATCGATTATCACAAGGGCAGCCGAGCAAGGGCTAGTAAAGTTGCTGTTAACTACAAGTTTTGGCAGCCGAGTTCCTAAAGTTTAGGAGGACTGTTGGGGTCCTCAATTTGTATAAATAAGAAGGCTTAGGCCCTCATTTCAGTTAGTCATTTTGTTAGTTCTATTTTAGTCAGATGTTAGTGAGATTTTAGTCAGTAGGTTAGCCCTGTATCAGCATATTTTCGAGCTTTTTCTTGTAGACAGTTTTTGGGATGCAACTATTATTTCTTGATCAATAAAGATGAATCCAACTTGGCACCAGCTCTAATCTCTCTTAGGAGGCTGTAGCTCTTGGGGTTGGGCCCAACCCAAGTGCCCAGTACCTCCTTTGTGTACTTTTATGTGTCTTTGCTGCATTCTTAGAATAAAATCTGTTATTTAGGTTAAAATCTTGTTTTGTTATTTAGGTTGCTTTTGATGATTAAAATAGATTTTCATGCTTCAAGTTGATTTAACAGTTTGAGTACAGAAAAGATCTTTAGAAAAGGCCATCAAGCAACCCTTGATCTCACCTCTCCCTCCTTGGGACCATGAGCTGAGACCAAGACATACTTGCTGCCACAAAAACACTGTTTTTGCCTCTTCATGCAATTGCTAGTGTTATATTTTTACTTATGAAAGTTGATACCTGTTGTACTTGCATGTTTAGAATTTGTTCTTGCTTAGTTTTCGTAGTTATATTGCATGATGTTCTGCCAATAAACTTTTGTTCATCATGTTTTTGGTTTTTAGGTCAAAATAACTAGATCTTTGGTTTTCCTGGTCTTCGTTTGATCAATTTTGAAAAATAACGTGTAAAGCACATGTGATACCTCCTTGCCTACCCTTCCTCCATCAATGCAACCAGCTTCATCCTCTAACTCAGATTATTGCCTTTCATTTGCAACATTCTCTCACTTTGCCCTAATTTCTACATTCTTATGCATCATTGCTCCCTCCATTCTTGAACAAATCCAATCACCCTAATCACTCCCCAACCTCATGCACTAGGTTCTAGACCCTTTAACAGCCTTATCCAACCTCCATGTCCACTTTTCCACCATTTTTCCTCCATCAACCCTCAAAAATCCTCTTTTTAGAACATCCTGTAGAAGTTACAGAACATCCTGTGGAAGCTACAGTACATCCTGTAGAACCCCTGCAGACTTCCTATAGAAGCTCACGAAAGAAGTTTATTGAGATCCGATCATTGTGAAACTCTTGGGAAGGGTGCTAGGGACCCCTTGGGCCCTCTTCTCACCTTCTCAACCTCCAAAAAGTGCCTATTCCATTTCCTTTCACCAATCAACCTCTACACAGTCAACAACTCTTAAAACACATGCATAATAATTTTGTCAACTTACTCAAAAATACAAAAAGATGTTTTTTTGTTTGTAGATTTTACTATAGAAGTAGCTTAGGCACATGCATTTTACCTTTCCAAGAGTCAATGGCATCCATTTCTGTAGCTTTCATCCTTTTTCTTGCACCAGTAGGGTTAGTCGGTAGAACTAGGGTTTGCTAGGATTTGCATTTTCTTTCAGCTTCTTTCTGCAAGTAGATTAGCCTCTGTTGAGTTAGCTTTTGTCCATCACACTTAAATGCTTCTTATCAGAGCTCATAGAAGTTGGCTTAAGCTCCTAGCGGACTTGTGCCAGCTTATCAAGTAATAGCCGCGACAAGAGCTAGTACTTGTGCATATAGCACCGTCGCTTCCAAGTTTGTTACGAACTACTGGGTTGATAAAAGTAAAGAAGGGAGTCTAAGGAGTTGCAGCATTATTGCTGCAATACTGGGCCCCACCATTTTTTTGGCGCCGTTACCGGGGAAGCGTCAGAGTATTGGTAATTGCTGCTTTTCTTCTATTTTCTACTACCACCTCCATAGCAGCAAACCAATCTTTCTCGACCATTTTTCAAAACCCTCCTGCTTATTGACATTCTATAGGAAGCACTGTTTTGTTCTACAGGAAACAAGAGCCTTCTACAGGAAAAACAGAAAACAACCCTACAGAAAGAAAACCTGGGATTTTCAGCAAATTTCAAGCTCAAAATGAGGTAGGCTCGAAAAAACTCCTCTATGCATGGTATGTTTTGAAAAGGTGGTGAATTGAACGACATCAGATTGGGGAAATAGAGAAAAAATATGCCTGTGAATTGGAAGAAAAATGTTTACCTGTATATTGCACTAGGTTTCCCAATTGTTTCTGCATCAAGATTCCCCTCCGCGTTTCTTGTTTTTAAATTCTCCTGTAGGGAAGATATATGCAGCTGTGGGGGCCAGCCTGTGTATGAAAAATTTTAAATTTTCATATTTGTATGTATGCTGAGAAGAAAATTTGCTCTCTGTACTCTATCTGTAAAAACATAATTCTTCTTTCCAAAAGCAGAGAGTCAAATTCAGGATAAAAGCAATTTAAAACAAAGGGAAATATTGCAATTTGATGTTGTAAGGAGAAGCACACGGGAAAATTTCTTGTTTGGTTTCAGAAAAAAGCGAAAATTCAGCTATCCCTCTGTTTTCAGTTCTACCCGCTTTCTCCCCTGAGCATTTTGCTAAGAAAAAAAAAAAAAACTCAACACCACATGGAGGACAAGTTAAAGGAATTAAGAGGACAGTTGGCCATGGTGAGATACACTGAAAGCATTAAAAAAATCTCAGGTACAGGAGGAAAATGCACTGCTGAAAAAGCAGTTACAGCAACAGGAAACTCAAAGGGCAAACATAACACAAATTTTTGAAGAGCAGCAACTACAGGAAGGTCCCCTAGCAGGTCAGGAAATAACAGAGGAACAACAACCAAGGGAAGAGACACAACTTGATGTTGAAATGAGGATAAAGCAGTAGCAAGAGAGGGTCTCAGGCAGCAGCTGAAACACTAATGCTGAAACAACAGTTGCAGGAGAGAGAAGTCCAGTTGGCCTGCATGGCCAGCTAGGCAATAGAAGCCTTGCAATGTAGGCAACCAGCTAGATCCTATGCATTGTATCTTAAAGACCAAGAAGCCCTCCATACATTCACACTCCCTAAGTGGGAAGTCTTCAGGGACATGACAACAAAAAGTGAAATAAAAGCCCTCACCTATGATATTAGTCCTTCTGACAGTAAGGAAAAAGAGCAGAAAAGGGGAGAATATGAAGGTTGCCACAGCCAAAGCAGGCACACAAAAACAAAAGGAAAAGACACACCCTGAGATATCAGGGACACAAGCAGAAACAAGAGGCATAGAGATTTCTACAAGAAGTGAAGGAAAAGAACAACAGAAAGAGAAATCCCTTGAAATGTTGGCAAGGGAAGCAACAACTATGCTTTCTGCATTAAGCACACCTACAAAACAAAAATAAAAAAGAAAAAGGCAGGCATCCATGTATTTTAAGGTCAGGAAAAGCACAGGAATTCAAACAAGCAGAATAGGAGGAGTAGTGGAAGGACATGAAAAAGAAGACAAAATTTTATGGCACACATGAACAGACCACATCAAAAGCTTTGGATGATAGGGAGGCCACCAGGGCCATCAAAGATGAAGAGGTAGATTAGTTGTTCAGAGGATGAAAAACACTTTCAGTAGGGGGTGATGATGAGCCCCAAAAATGAGTAATTATATGAGCTCATTCAACCTCCTAATTCAACTTAATCCACCATTCTCATTAGTTTATTGCATGTTTTTTATTATATTTATGCTAATAGAGTGAATTGGGTTAGTCATTATGCCAGCAAGTCTAATGGGTGCTTTATGCAGTTTTTTGGTCAATTTTGAGACAAAATCAAAGGTTTTAATGAGCACTTGACAGCCAAATTCGTGGAAGAACAAAGGAGAGGATTTGTAGGAAGGTGTCTCCTTCGTTTATGAGCCCTTACCTCGAATTCTCCACCAGCAGCTCGGAGTTCAAGGGCGACCACATCGATTATCACAAGAGCAGTCGAGCAAGGGCTAGTAAAGTTGCTGTTAACTGCAAGTTTTGGCAGCCGAGTTCCTAAAGTTTAGGAGGACTGTTGGGGTCCTCAATTTGTATAAATAAGAAGGCTTAGGGCCTAATTTCAGTTAGTCATTTTGTTAGTTCAATTTTAGTCAGTAGGTTAGCCCTGTATCAACATATTTTCGAGCTTTTTCTTGTAGACAGTTTTTGGGATGTAACTATTATTTCTTGATCAATAAAGATGAATCTAGCTTGGCACCAGTTCTAATATCTCTTAAGAGTTTGTAGCACTTGGGGTTGGGCCCAACTCAAGTGCCCAGTACCTCCTTTGTGTACTTTTATGTGTCTTTGTTGCATTCTTAGAATAAAATCTGTTATTTAGGTTAAAATATTGTTTTGTTACTTAGGTTGCTTTTGATGATTAAAATAGCTTTTCATGCTTTAGGTTGATTTGACAGTTTGAGTACAGAAAATATCTTCAGAAAAGGCTATCAAGCAACCCTTGATCTCACCTCTCCCTCCTTGGGACCATGAGCTGAGACCAAGGTATACTTTCTGCCACAAAAACACTTTTTTGCCTCTTCATGCACTTGCTAGTGTTAGATTTTTAGTTAGGAAAGTTGATACCTATTGTACTTGCATGTTTAGGATTTGTTCTTGCTTAGTTTTCATAGTTATCTTGCATCATTTTCTGCCAATAAAATTTTGTTCATCATGTTTCTGGTTTTTAGGTCAAAGTAGGTCAAATTAGCTAGATCTTTGGTTTTCCTAGTCTTCGTTTGATCAGTTTTTAAAAATAACGTATAGAACACCAATGATACCTCCTTGCCTACCCTTCCTCCATCAATGCAACCTGCTTCGTCCTCTAACTCATATTCTTGCCTTTCATTTTCCACATTCTCTCACTTTGCCCTAATCTCTATATTCTTGTGCATCATTGCTCCCTCCATCCTTGAACAAATCCAATCACCCTAATCACTCCCCAGCCTCATGCACCAGGTCCTAGATCCCTTAACATCCTTATCCAACCTCCATGTCCACTTTCCCACCGTTTTTCCTCCATCAACCCTCCAAAATCCTCTTTTCAAAACATCCTGTAGAAGCTACAGAATGTCTTGTAGAAGCTACAACACATCTTGTAGAACCCCTGCAAATTCCTGTAGAAGCTCACGAAAGCAGTTTCTTGAGATCCGATCACTGTAAAACTCTCGGGAAGGGTGCTAGAGAACCCTAAGGCCCTCTTCTCACCTTCCCAACCTCCAGAAAATGCCTATTCCATTTCCTTTCACCAATCAACCTCTGCAAAGTCAACAACTCTTAAAACACATGCATAATAATTTTGCTAACTTACTCAAAAATACAAAAATATGTTTTTTTTTTTAGGTAGAAGTAGCTTAGGCACATGCATTTTACCTTTCCAAGAGTCAATGAAATCCATTTCTGTAGCTTTCATCATTTTTCTTGCACTAGTAGGGTTAGTCGGTAGAACTAGGGTTTGCATTTCCTTTCCGCTTTTCGCTTCTTTCTGCAATTAGATTAGCCTCTGTTGAGTTAGCTTTTGTCCATCACATTTAAAAGCTTCTTCTCAGAGCTCATAGAAGTTGTCTTAAGCTCCTGACGCTCTTGTGCCAGCTGATCAAGTGACAGTTGTGGCAAGAGCTAGTATTTGTGCATATAGCACCGTCGCTTTCAAGTTTGTTACGAACTACCGGGTTGATAAAAGTAAAGAAGGGAGTCTCAGGAGTTGCAGCATTATTGTTGCAACACTGGGGCCCACCATCTTTTTGGCGCCGTTGCTGGGGAAGTGTCAGAGTATTGGTAATTGCTGCTTTTCTTCTATTTTCTACTACAACCTTCTGCTAAGTAATTTATTTTAGCAAGCGTAAAGTAGATTGTTTCATTTCCATTCTGCAATTTCATTTCCGCAAAAGTAGATTAGACATTTCCTACTTTCATTTCATTTCAGCAAGCGTAGATTAGATGTTTCTCGCTTTCCTAGATTAGCATTTCAATTCTGCAATTTCATTTATGCAAGCGTAGATTAGCATTTTAATTCCACAATTTCAATTCTGCAAGCGTAGATTAGCATTTCAATTCCACAATTTCAATTCTGCAAAATAGATTAGTCCTTTCCTGCTTTCATTTCAATTCTGCATTTTCATTTCAACAAGATAGATTTTAGTTAGTTGCAGTTCAATCTATTTCAGTTTTGCAGGTACAAGCAGAAAAAAAAAACAAAAATCAACAAAAAAGATTTAATTTTATGCCCTATAGGAGTAGAGATACGTTAGAAAAATGTTTGCACAGCACCCCCACTGCTTCACACAACCAACCTTCTCTCTTCTTCGATGGCTGTGATTAAGAAGAACCCCTAGGTGGACAACAAGACATATTTGAAGAACCTGTAGGGGAGAAGAAAAAGAAAACACTCATCTGGAGCAAATGGCTACAAATAGAAATGTTGGGAGCAATACCTTATCCAAAAACGAATTTGCAAATCAGATGGAAGATTTTAAGAGCGAGATGACGCAGTTTCTTGCCATGCAACTGGATACCTTGTGAATCCAAAAGAAGCAAGAGGAAGACAAGAGGGCTTTGGCCATCTTTTATCCTAGGTGCACTAGAAAACATCCTAGGAATGAATGTCCATTGCACTCCATAGAAGTGTGTTTTGTCTGTGAAAAAGACCATCCTACAGATCAGTGCCATTCCTTACCCAAAATGAAAGCTATATATCAGAGTGCTAAAGAAGCCATTGAACCACTTTATTATATGAACCAAAGGAGGCCACATGGACCCATACCTTACCAGCAGGGAATGCAAGGGACATCCCAAACCTATTACAACCCCTATCAAGCCACTTTCATGCCTTCTTGGGGTCCCCCTACTCATCCTTACTAGTACATACCTCCTCCTTGGTCCTTCACATCTCCATATTATGCCCAACCAGCTGCTCATCCATTTCACCCTACGCTCAGCCACAGCCTCAGTGGAATGCACCTCATCAATGGTGGTGGCCCCAGTACAACACTCCTCATGCTCCTTTTCCTCCACCACCTACTCAACCACAACCATCGCCTCCTGCTCCACCAAGGAAACCTCAAATGCCTACCCAACCAAACTCAAACCCAAATAATAGGGAGGCTCAGCAAGTATATAGTGGGAAACCACCTGCCCAACCACAACCCCATCCACATCCATCTCAAAAATACACCCACTCAACGACCTGTACCACCATTTCCAAACCCACACATTGGAGTAGCTCAACTTGATTGCAATGCTGAGGCACAACATGTCCAAACAACTCCTCTTGAGCTCAATGATATTCACCATAGTTTAAGAATATTATTGCAAAACAGAGATAATATTGATAGCATTGAAGGACCACATCCAGCAAAAGGAGAGTCAAAAGAGGATATCAAAGAACCATGGGCTGCACTTGACGAAGAGAAGACATTAGAATCAGAGATCGAGAGAGTTCCCTCAGGGTTACCATCAAATCTTCCATGTATTCAAGAGAAAAATCAGCAAAAAGAGGAAGATGAGAAGGTCATGGTAGAAGGTGACATGAAGAATGATCCACATTAGCAAAAGGACCAAGGATATCAAAGATATATTGAGATATGGTTCCAGATGGTCACTAAGTTGTAGTGGTATTCTCTTCCTCAGCTATGTTTGATTTCTTCAAAGTCAAATAATTTGGTCTCTGAAATCCGGATAGCTGTCAAAGCATGCATTTCAAGCCTCCACGTCATTTTGTCTCTAATCTCGATGTGCACATGGCTCCATTGGAAGTATTCTTATAGTTGAAAATGATTTTGTTTTTCAAGTAGGGTAGGGTATGAAAAAGAAAAAAAAAATGAAAATAAGAGGAAAATAAAAATTTAAGGTGAAAACCTCCTTAGAGGCACCTCATATTGGCTCATTGATTGAAAATCTCCATGAGGCAGTTAATGGGTTGGAAAGAAGAGAAAAGACAAAAGAATAATATCCCTGGGTGAAAACCTCCCTTGGAGGCACTCAAGGCAGGCACTTAGGGTGAAAACCTCCATGATGCGCCCTAGTTGTTTTCAAAAAAAAAGAGAAAAAAAAAGAAGAAAAAGAGAAAAAGAAAAATAGACCTAATTTCTATTGAATAATTGCAGTTTGCAGCAAGGACATTGCAGGTTAGGAGGATTGCATAAGACAAATACAGAGGTCAGCACCAGGCTGCAAGGATCCCTCACAATCCATTTCTCCATGACCACCGCCCTTTTCGAAGATTTGGTTCCATTCAGACTGAGATTTCACCTTCTACAGGAAGCCTACAAACAAGCCAAAATTGATCTCTGAAGAGGACCTGAAGGCTGGGAATCTATCTATGAGGCTTGTAAACATCCCTGTTTCCATCCCTCACCCTTCTCCATCATTTTTTCCACCTCATTGCACTTCTTTTATGAAAACTGTGCTTTCTACAGGAAGTTATTGTAGAAATTACAAAAAGCTAGAAATGGATTTTAAAAAGCATTTTGGCGAACATGATAGCTTCATAAAGGGTTCATAAATCCTCCTACAGTCTTCAAACTCCTCTTCCATCATTTCCATGCCTGCATTACAGCCCAAGCTCATTTTTTCCTTAATGTGCAAAAACTGCAAAATGCTTTGAAATAAAAATACACATAGCAGAAATTTGTTTTTTCCTTAACTTGAAAATCGTGCATCCATTTATAAAATTGTTTTATGGGAAGTTGTATAGGGATGATGGCAACATGCCCGAGCAATTTCAGCCAATTCCAGTGCACAGTTTCCAAGAAATCAGCCTCCATCACCTTCAGCCATTTTTGCATTTTCTTCATGTCCATGCATCCATTTCAAAACCTGTTTTATGGGGAGATGCATATAGGTGATAGTAACCTACCCAAGCAGTTTCAGCCAATTCCAGTGCACGGTTTCTGAAAATTGAGCTCTGTCACCTTCAACCATTTTCAGTTTTTGTCGAAATCCGTGCATCCATTGATCACAATTTTACTATGGGAGGTGCATAATGATGATAGAAACATGCTCAGAAAGTTTCAAGTCAATCTGATCTATCGTTTGGGAGCTATGGAGAAAAGAAGTTGATGTCCTTGAGGGTGCAAATCTGAACGTAGAAACAGATTCCTGCAGCTTAGATCCAGCCAGAGGATACCTGCACAAGAAAAATAGCCACGTATCAGCAACCAAACCAGCATGCATCCACAGAAACAACTGCATGCAGCAGAAGGAAAGGGCACAACACCTCACAACAACCACATTCGACTTCCAGGTACATGACCAAACTCGTTCCTCTATTACATGAATGTAATTTGAGAACTGCGTGAACAATAAGATGGTTGTGATTAAAAAAATGGTGGCTAGCTAACTGGCCACCCTCATCCAGTTCAAACAACGCTCAGTGGGTGCAATCGACACGTGTGCTCAGCCATCTCAGGATGAAATCTGAAAACAGGTAGTGGTGACCGTTTAAACTCCAACGTAATTGATGGAAGTGATTACATGTAGAGAACATACAGTTCATAATAACACTGCAGTGGGACCAACAGTCTGCATGCGGCCAACATGCACTTGGCCAACTCACCCTCCATCAACGGAAGTCTCCGTAAGCAGCCAATCGAAGTCATCTTTGAAATATTCTCACCACTGTTGTTTCCAGTTTATCATCGTCCTTGCAGCTGCAACAAGATCCATACCACCTCCATAGCAGCAAACCAATCTTTCTCGGCCATTTTTCAAAACCCTCCTACTTATCGGCATTCTATAGGAAGCACTGTTTCGTTCTACAGGAAACGAGAGCCTTCTACAAGAAAGGCAGAAAACAACCCTGCAGAAGAAAACCCGGGATTTTAAGCAAATTTCAAGCTCAAAACGAGGTAGGCTCGAAAAAACTCCTCTATGCATGGTATGTTTCAAAAAAGTGGTGAATTGAACGACATCAGATTGGGGAATCAGAGAAAAAATATGCCTGTGAATTGGAAGAAAAATGTCTGTCTATGTATTGTACTAGGTTTCCCAATTGTTTCTGCATCAAGATTCTCCTCCGCATTTTCTGTTTTTAAAATTCTCCTGTAGGGAAGATATATGCAGCTGTGGGGGCCAGCCTATGTATGAAATTTTTTTAATTTGCATATCTGTGTGTGCTGAGAAGAAAACTTGCTCTTTATACTCTGTCTGTAAAAACAAAATTCTTCTTTCCAGAAGCAGAGAGTCAAATTCAGGATAAAAGCAGTTTAAAACAAAGGGAAATATTGCAATTTGATGTTGTAAGGAGAAGCACACGGGAAAATTCCTTGTTTGGTTTCAGAAAAAAACTAAAATTCAATTGTCCCTTTGTTTTCAGTTCTACCTCCTTTCTCACCTGAGCATTTTGTTAAAAAAAAAACACTCAACACCACATGGAGGACAAGCTAAAGGAATTAAAGGACAGTTGGCCATGGTGAGACACTTTGAAAGCATTAAAAAAATCCCAGCTAGAGGAAGAAAATGCACTGCTGAAAAAGCAGTTACAACAATAGGAAACTCAAAGGGCAAACATAACACAGATTTTTGAAGAGCAGCAACTATAGGAAGGTCCCCTAGCAAGTCAGGAAACAACAGAGGAACAACAGCCAAGGGAAGAGACAACCTGATGTTGAAATGAGGATAAAGCATCAACAAGAGAGGGAGTCTCAGGCTACAGTTGAAAAATTGATGCTGAAACAACAATTGCAGGAGCGAGAAGCCCAGATGGTCTGCATGGCCAGCTAGGCAATAGAAGCCTTGCAATGTAGACAACCAGCTAGATCCTATGCATTATATCTTAAAGACCAAGAAGCCCTCCATACATTCACACTCCCTAAGTGGGAAGTCTTCAGGGACATGACAACAAAAAGTGAAATAAAAGCCCTCACCTATGATATTAGTCCTTCTGACAGTAAGGAAGAAGAGCAGAAAAGGGGAGAAGATGAAGGTTTCCACAGCCAAAGCAGGCACACAAAAACAAAAGGAAAAGACACACCCTGAGATATCAGGGACACAAGCAGAAACAAGAGGCATAGAGATTTCTACAGGAAGTGAAGGAAAAGAACAACAGAAAGAGAAATCCCCTGAAATATTGGCAAGGGAAGCAACAACTATGCTTGCTACATTAAGCACACCTACAAAACAAAAAGAAAAAAGAAAAAGGCAGGAATCCATGTATTTTAAGGTCAGGAAAAGCACAAGAATTCAAACAAGCATAATAGGAGGAGCAGTGGAAGGACATGAAAAAGAAGACAAAATTTTGTGGCACACATGAACAGACCACATCAAAAGCTTGGGATGATAGGGAGGCCACCATGGCCATCAAAGATGAAGAGGTAGATTAGTTGTTCAGAGGATGAGAAACACTTTCAGTAGAGGGGTGATGATGAGCCCCAGAAATGAGTAATTATATGGGCTCATTCAACCTCCTAATTTGACTTAATCCACCATTATCATTAGTTTATTGCATGTTTTTTATTATATTTATGCTAATAGAGTGAATTGGGTTAGTCGTTATGCCAACAAGTCTAATGAGTGCTTTATGCAGTTTTTTGGTCGATTTTGAGACAAAATCAAAGATTTTAATGAGCACTTGGCAGCCAAATTCGTGGAAGAACAAAGGAGAGGATTTGTAGGAAGGTGTCTCCTTCATTTATGAACCCTTACTTCGAATTCTCCACCAGCAGCTTGGAGTTCAAGGGCCAGCACATCGATTATCACAAGGGAAACCGAGCAAGGGCTAGTAAAGTTGCTGTTAACTGCAAGTTTTGGTAGCTGAGTTCCTAAAGTTTAGGAGGATTGTTGGGGTCCTCAATTTGTATAAATAAGAAGACTTAGGGCCTCATTTTAGTTAGTCATTTTGTTGGGTCCATATAATACTAATGATTACCCCATTACTATTGTAGTTATACCCCTTATTAATATTGTTGTGCCCCTATTGTCCCCATATTGTTGTTACTGTGCCCCATAGAATCCCTCTATTGTTATTTTTGTGGCTTTATTTTATTATTGTTAGGTTGGCTAGGTTATATTGTGACTCTTTAGACTCCTATATATATAAAGGAGGTTTTATCATTTGAATCATCCAAGAATTGTTCATTTATGTAATGTAAAGGAGGTTGCCCCCTCGAAGAGGCTGAATTCTAAGGCGTTGATCTATCTTTTCTATCTTTTCTTGAGCTGGTTTCATAACATTTGGTATCAGAGCTTTGGATTCTAGGGTTTCGCTGCTCCAAACAGGTCATCGTGGAATTTTCGCTATAACTTTTATCTGCGACGTTTCATAAGCTAAAAAAAAGCCCATTTGAGAAGACATCACACTGAATCTCGGGTCCGACTTTCAGAGATTTTCGCGCTATATTTTTGGAGATATGAACTGAGGAAGTTTGTCCTTTTGTAGAATCCTGAATTACATTCAAAACAGGTGACCTGTGGAAAATCATCATAACTTTCTCTTTGAGCATCAGATTGAAATTTCGTAAGAAGGTACCAAAAGAGGACGGACTGTAGTTTCTTGTATATATTTTTCAGAGCTAAAGGTCAAAACAGGGACACGTGGCACATCGTACAAGTTCGCTATATTGAATTAGTCTATAATCAGGTCACTGTGGGAGATTTGGCATAACTCTTCATTGGAGAATCCAATTGGAGTCAGACTGGTGGCAATGGAAAGATGACACATAGGGCTACCGCAGGTCACAATTTCAGAACTGGATGATCCAAAATTACAGAGATATATCAAAGGCAATATCAAGCTCCTACAAAGTGAAAAAAGGTGTGTATAGTTTTTTAAATGTTTTCTTAAGAGTGGTTCGAAAAATTATTTTGAAGGAATTCAAAGGGCATAGTGAAGCATTATTATCAGTAATTGATGCCCCGAAGAAAGAAAATGGAAACACCTAGTAGGCGACCTGAAAGCTCTAGGATGACTCATGAAGAAGAGGAAGAAATGCAACATGATATATCAAAATTATGAGACCAAGTGCAACAAGTATCACTTGCACAAAAAGGTGTACAAGCTAAGATGAATGACATGGAAGCTAAGATGGATGATCTGAAGATAGATTTGAAGACAGACGTGGAAGAATTGAAGATAAATATGAATAAGTTGCTACAAGAAAGGGTCACTAAGGGTGAAAGGGTAGTAAAGGAAACTCATGGTGAGAACAAAATAAATGTTAATCATGATTCCATAGACTCTAATGTTGCACTGAAGACCCACCATATTCCAAAAATCGATATGAGGAAGTTTGATGGCAAGGATCCCGCAACATGGATATTACAAATGGAGCAATTTTTCGATCTCAATAATGTGCAAAACACACAAAAGGTACATATGACAACTTTATATTTGGAACCAAATCAGTTTGTATGGTATCAATGGCTTTGCTCTCACAAACAATTTATCACTTGGGAAATTTTTACGGAAGAATTGATAGCACATTATGAGGATACAAAAAGCAACACTTTTTTTAGCCAATTGATAAGTTTCAAACAAAAGGGTTCAATAATGGAGCACATTGAGGAGTTC